>BJCM01267891.1:0-20764 GCA_018326385.1 Flaveria bidentis
CTTTTATTGTATATTTTATATTTTGTACTAGTATAGGGACTAGTTTTGTAAATTGTTAGTTCCTTAGTTGCTAGTATAAATAGCTTAGACTAGAGAGTTAGTTGAGTAGTTGTTAAGATTGAGTGCTTGAATTGTTAACTGCTTTCTTACTCTTGTAATTGTCTTAGCTATATCAATGAACAGTGAATTTGTTGATATTTCTTGAATTGATTATAATTGTTTGTGTTTCTGTTGAATTGTTTACATAAATCATTACAGATTGACTCAATTGATCCTATCATGCCGGATAAATGGGATTTTTTTGTGTCTAATCTGAGACAAAATGACATTCTTGTGATGTTAGACATAAATGACTTCATCCTGAAGTTAAGGGAGGAATAATTGAGAATTAAATACAAGTCAAAGAAATGATCCTATGTTTAGAATCCTTCACTCTACAACTCAGTTCCAACTCCAGCTGTTTCAGGAGCACCGTTACAAACAACTTTCGTGTCTAGTTCTTCTGCTCCTTCACAAACCAGTACCTCAGGAACCAAAACGTCATGGTCTTCTGGAACCCAATATATAGTTCATGAAGCAAATACTACAAAGGTGAAAACCAAGAATCTCAGCAATGTCACAGTGGAAGTTTCCAAAGAACATATGGATCGTCTAGCGGCGGTTGTACAATCTTATGATGGTTTAGTTGCAGGTAAGATTGGTAATTGTCATCTTGCAGATGAGGATTATGAGCAAGTTGTCGAAAATGAGGTAGAAAGGATTTGGCTAGTGCTACCAGAAGGGCAAAGATGTTTGTCAAAAAGACAGGATAGAATCTAGTAGCCACTAAAGATACAAATTTTGGTTTTGACAAAACCAAAGTCACTTGCTTCAATTCTGGTGAAAAGGGGCATTTTAAACGTGGATGTGTAAAGCCCAAGAAAACTGGTAATGGAAACCAATTTCCAACATTCAACTGTCAAGATAAAGACATGATTGGAACTACACCTTCAAGCAAAGAGACAAAAGCTTTGACAACTCAAGGTGATGAAGGGCAAGACTAGTCCTTTCGCTTTGTTTCTCTAGGTGAATCAAACATTGCCTTAGTTGAGGCATTAGATGTTGGATCTGTTAGTGAAGGTGAGATCATAGCTGAGCAAGTGATGCCAGATACCGAAGAAGCTATGAATGTGGTAAATCATTTGGTTGAGGAAGAGCTCAAAGCAACAAACTCAGAATCTCTAGTCAATGAATAGTCTGAAACAGCGTTGATGGTTGACTCGTCTGATTCCTCACAGGTAAGTTCTAATGACAAATTATTAGATAAACATGCTTGTACTGAATGTAACAAATTTAGGGATAGCATTTATCTAAAATTTGCAAGGTTATTAGAATAAATTGATAATTTAGTAAATGACTTAAAACTCTGCACTGAGGCCAATCGTATTTTATAACAAAATGAGTGCAGTTACAAAGAAAAAATAGAACTTTTGGGAAAACAACTAAGGGAAACCGAGGTTGTTACTTTAAATCAAGCAAATGACATAAAATTTTATTTAAACTATTTGGAAGAAACGAAAAAGGAAAAAGTAGTTTTAGAAGTTGAAGTTGATTCTCTAAAACAAAAACTGCACAACTTGGCTAGTTCTTCACACATAGTTTAAAACTTAGTGAAAGAACGGAAAATAGGGAAGGTTTAGGTTACAAAGTAGTTCCGTCACCACATGCAATCCTTCTGAATACTAAAAGTAGACCAATCAATAACAACCCAGTAAAGGATCATGTGGTGGCCACTCCTCTAGTTAGTGATCCCGATTCTACGGGAAAACCTATGAAGAATAGCACTAAACAGAAGGAGTCTACTTTGAAATCAAAAGAAAAGACGCCTGTAAAAAATTTGGATGATAAATTTGAAAAGGTTAATTTTAGGTCAGGTTCACACATGTCTACATCTAAACCCGAAATGACTAACCCAGTTAACCATACATGTGTTACTCGTCAAAGTCCAAATAAACTAAAGGTTAAAGAGTCTTGGTGGTCAAACGTCATTGTAAAACATGTTATTAACTACTCCAGCGATGTAAACCAAACTTTGAGTATCTCAGACCCTTTGGTGCACCGTGTATGTTGCTGAAGAAAACTCAGATTGGGAAGTTTAGTGAGAAAGCTGAAGAAGGTATCTTTCTCGGATATAGTATACCAGACAAAAGGGCTTATAACAACTCAACGGGTCAAGTATAAGTCTGGTGCAATGTTGATGTTCAAAGATACACCACCCCCTTTTTTAAGTCCTTAAACCAACCTCCCTCTTTTCCTGATGATGAGTTATCTGCTACAATGATGTACAATGTTCTGAACACTCCTCCCCAAGACTTGATAGCATCGGTTCCACTAGACGAATCTTCTAGTCCTTCAGGGGGAGAGCTTGAATTAATTGACTCATCTTCTGATGATGAAGTAGTTGAGACAGCAAATATGGACCAGGAGGATTAGGTTTCTACTAATGAAAGTACACACGCATCAGATCTTGATGCCTCTAACACTTCTGAACCTCATACTCCAACAGCTACAGATACTAAACCTAGGATTCAAAATCTGGATCATGAAGGTGCTAAGGTGATTGGTACTAAATGGTTGCTAAAGTGTAAGAAAGATGATCAAGGGGTCATAATTAGAAATAAGGCTCGGCTTGTAGTTCAAGGGTTTAGACCAATCGAATTCATTGACTACAATGAAGTGTTTACATGAAGATTAAAGTTTATCAACTAGATGTAAAAAGTGCATTCCTTCATGGAGAAATCAATGAAATAGTCTACGTCAGTCAACCCAAAGGATTTGAGGATCCTTATCATCGGGATAGAGTTTACAAACTGGACAAGGCTCTCTACAGGCTCTATCAAGCCCCTAGAGCCTGGTATGAGAAACTCTCAACTCATCTAGTGAAACATGGTTTTCGTAGAGGGGTCATTGACTACACGTTATTCATCAAAGAAAAGGATGGTGATTTACTGATGGTACAGATATATGTGGATGACATAATCTTCGGTTCCAAAAATGAAGAATTATGTAAAGAATTCGAATCTATAATAAAAACAGAGTTTGAGATAAGTGCCATAGGGGAGATGAAGTTCTTTCTTGGTTTACAGGTGGATCAGACACTAAAATGAATCTTCTTGTATCAGTCCAAATATGTAGGAGATTTCCCAGTCGGTTCGACATGGAGAATGCTTCAGCTGCTAGAACCCCACTTGCCACGAACCATGACGTGGCACCTGACGAAAATGGTGATCTAGTTGATTCCACCATGTACAAGGGAATGATCAGATCTATTTTGTATCTCACAGCCAATCGTCCTTATATTATGTACGCCATGTGTCTTTGTTCCAGATATTAGGCAAAACATAAAGTAATTCATCTCATAGGAGTTAAACGAAATTTTCGTTATTTGAAGGGTACTCTAACACGTGGGTTGTGGTATCCTCATGATGATGACTTTGAGCTTACAGCGTATAGTGACTCAGACTATGGCGGTTGCAAGATGATTTACAAGTCAACATCAGCGGGTTGTTAGTTCTTTGGTAGACAATTGGTCACCTGGCAATGTAAGAAGCAGACATTAGTTGCTCTGTCAATATGTGAAGCTGAATATGTTGTTGCTGCAATTTGCTGTTCACAAATCATTTGGATTCAATAGCAAATGCGTGACTACAGTTTGCAATTTTATAACACCCCTATGTTTCTTGATAATTCTGCTGCAATTGTTGTCACCAAAAATCCGGTCCAACACCCTAAAACAAAACACATCGGTATTATATATCATTTTATATGTGACTATTTGAAAAACAATTAATCGATGTTGTTAAAATTAATATGAATTTTCAACGAGACGACCTCTACACAAAAACATTTGACAAACCTAGGTTTTTATATTTTTTAGAGGTTAATGGCTTGAAAAAGAAAAGTGATGCGATTCTAGAAGAAGAAAGTTCTTAAGTTTGACAAGTTTTCTTAGTTTCTTATTTTTTCTTTTATTTTATTTTCCTGTCTATTAAAATCAAAAAACACAAAAAGATTTTCGGTTTTAGAATTTTAGGGGGAGAATAGTTTAGGTTAGTATTTAATTAGTGCATTATTTATTTACTTAAAAAACGAGGGAGGATGGCAGATTAGCTGAAAGAAATGAAATCAAATCTGTGAGTTTGATTCAAAGTTTATGGAAAATGATAGTACACAGGGAACAAATTGTTTGGGACTTCAAAAGGACTTAAATGATCAACATGCTAAAAATCAAAGTATAAGTCTGAGAAGTCTAAGCTAAAGAAAAGAAAATATGATACTAATACTAGTCTGCTTCTGAGGTAAAATAGAGAAAGTAGACCTAGAGGTTGCTAGATCATTATATGATGTGTCGGTAGATTCAACACAATAGATGAGTAGACCTCATTGGTGATTTATATTCAAACTAAGTTGTTCAACTTGTTGTGGGTTCCCACCTTATCCTTGGTTAACACATTCAACGCATTTCCAATAAGGGGTGACGAGCAACATAAATGCCACAAATGTGTGCAGATGACCATAAAAATAAGCAAAGCACATGGAAAAACTTCTAAATGCAATGAAGCTACTGACTAATGTTGTTGGTGCATTATGTGCAAAGAAAAATAAATGCTCTAACATGAAGATAGGTTGTGTGCCTCTCTGTTGTGCGGTGGCACTGACCTGAGTATAAGCATAACCTAAATATTCTAGAATTTATTGTTGTTTGCGCCTCTCTATTGTACGATGGCACTGACCTGAGGCTTGGCATCTCTTTGAAAGCTCTTAGAATAGTCTCTTCTTGTCAAATACCCGTAGACCGCTCAAAAATCTCTCGAGGAATGTTGATTACCATATATGTGTGGGATCCACAAATGCTTTGTGCAATAACTAAACCTAACTCATCACCAATGTGAGTCAAAAATCTGTGTATGGATTTAAATGGACATATATACTAACAATCATCGTGGCTACAACTCCTGACAGTCAAAATCATTATGTGCATCTTACAACTCTAGTATGATTTCCTGAAAGTGCTATTGACTCTCGGTGAAAACAAGAATCTAGCATCAAAATGTTTTATTAAAATATCCCAAATGATTTTAATATACCTGTATGATTCCATAATGAATCTCTCCAGAAATGATCAAATTAACTTGAAGTTGGTTTTTCCAGGAAGAAAAATCTGCTAGACGTTTTCTAAAAGGTTTCAATCCATCTCAAACCTAAAAAAACACAAAAATATGTCTTGTTTTGTTTTAATTCCAAGTTGTTTTTCCGCTTTTCTAGTCTTTTTTTACGTAAAAGTCGGGCTATACAACTAGATGAAATCTATGAATCACTCACTAAAAGTGGTCACGTCTGAGGTGACCAATCGGTTTTAAATTAAAAGGATCATGTCTGAGGTGATCAAACGGTTTCAAATTTAAAGGATCACGACTGAGGTGATCAAACGGTTTTAAATTAAAAGAATCATGTCTTGGATGATCGGTGTTCATAATGTTAGATATTAAAGATAAAAGTTAAAGTGTTTGAAAGTATGAGCAAATTGCACGATTGAATCATAAGTATAACCCAATTGCACGATTATATCATAAGGATGAGCCAATCGCACGATTGGACCATAAGTATGAGCCAATCGCACGATTGGACCATAAGTATGAGCTAGTCACACGATTGGACCATGAGTATGGGGCAACCATGTGATTGGACCACAAAGATGAACCAATCATACGAATGAATGAAGAAGTCAAAGCCAATCGCACGACTGAATCCCAGTCGCACGAATGAAGCATGTTTATGGGTCCAGTCGCACGACTGAACTTTAAAACAATATAAATAGATGGGTTAGTCGGACGCATTCCTTACCACCCTTCAAAGCTCTCAAAAACCTCTCATACGCAAAAACTCTGCCCAAATTTTTATTATTGTGATTACTCATTGATTGTGATTCTAAATGTTGTCCTACTCATCTATAGGTACTGTGAGACTGAAATCGATCCAAATGAATGATCTTAACAAACCCTAAATGACCTAATCGGTTAAAATCAAGAAATAAGAATAACTTTTCAAAATAGACCACTTAAATGGACATAATCGTTGATTTAAAGGACATTAGGTGCTATTTAGAGTCCCTGCAAATCTAATGAGTCTAAACACGAAGTCTAATTTAAAGTTTTGACAAAGATTCAAATCTTGGAGTGTTGAACAGAGCAATATGCGAATGGACACTCCGTATGAACCTCAGTGGCAAGATTGAGCCAGGCGCACGATTCAAACGCACGAATGAATCAATCGGTGACTCAGTCGCACGACTGACTCAACCGCATAGCTTAACATACGACTAAGTTCAGTTGCAGACTCAACCACATGACTGAACTCAGCCATCGCACGACTGGACTCAGTCGAATGGTTCATTCACACGATTGAACCAGTTTGATTAAAAACAGTTTAAGTTTCAACTATCATCTCCTATACACAACTCTAATGTTTATGTTTCTTGTGCTACAGCAACATGGCTGATAGATAGACGATGAGCACCAAATACAATATATATGCTCATCTTGATGCTACCTCCAGGAATGCCGCTGAGTTCGCTGGGATTATAGCCTTTCAACATAGGTCGAGGATCTACAAGGCTATCTCTGCTCCTTGCACACCCTACCGATCTCTACAACAGGCCTTTTGGGAAGGTGCTTTAGTTGACTGATCTACTGAGCCTCACTGAATTAGGAGCTCTATCCTCGGGTAGGAGATAGAGAAAACTGAGGAAGATCTAAGGACGGTCTTGAACTTGGGTGAGGATGGTGCCTACCCAACCAAGCTGCATCCCCTGACTATTCGGGGATGCTTTCTACTGATCAAGTATGCTAGGGACATCAACGCAGGTGTGCTCAACAAAAGCAACATGTGCCCCAGTTCAAATACTTGGCTCATGTCATTCTTAAGTTCATAGCGCCAAGGAGAGGAGGGTTCGAAGAGAGGCCTGATCAAATCTAGAACACATATGTTGCTCTGGTACTGAACCACCCGTTCAGTTTTTCCCACAAGCTATTCTCCTACATGATAGAGAACATTGAGGCAAAAGGCAAGGAAGGCTTCTGCATGTACCCAAGGTATTTACAGATGATCATTGATGAGAAGCTTCCTCTGCTGTCGAAAGAGAGGGATGATGCTGTAGTTCTAGAGGTTATGGATGACACTACATTGGGTATGATGAAGGTCTACCGGGGGAAGTAGGTGAAGCCCCCGGTAAGGAGACTGTTTGGGCACCTGGCCAGAGAAGACTATGTGGCGCCCTCTCACAAGAGGTGGCGTCACAATGACAATGATTCTGATATTGAGCCGATCGTGTTACCCAGTGATGAAGAAGACGATGATGATGACGACCATGATAAGGGTCAAGGTGTGATGCACCTGGTGGAACAAAGAAGGTTGCTTTCCACCAGGACTTCTTGATAGATGAATATGGGGAGTTAGATGATGAGCAACTCACTAGGACAGTTGGGAGCCAGGTTATGGCCACTGAGAAGGGGATAGAGGCGGTTGGTGGATGCCCATCTGGTACTACAGGTGATGATACTGATGTCATTGACCCTACTTATATACTTGACCAGCCCATCAGCCCAGGGGGAGTTTCTACTGCAAAGGGCTCCAGGAAGAAGACAATTGCCCATCCTTATGGCAAAAAGAGCAAGAGGCCAAGATTCACAATGATCACATCTTCTACCACAACCACTACCACCACTGCCACAACGACCATCACTACCACATCTCCTACCACCACTATCACACCTCCTACCACCACCACCACAGCTACTACTACCACTACCACTCCTCCTACCATCACTACCACAACCACTACACCACAATCAACTCCCATTCCACCTCCTATTTTTACCACATCTACCACCACAACCACCACTCAACAAGCTGGTACCTCCACCCAAGCCCAAATGACCTATGGCTCCTCTCTACCCAATATCGGGTTAGAGGGTTAGCTTGTTAACCTCAACTGCATTGTACTAAAGCTGATTGCCATCGATGATCTAAGGGCTACTCAACTAAACTAGCTGATGGAGGTGAATGCAGCTCAGGCAAAGCAGATTCAGCTCATCGAGAAGAATGCCTAGTATGATAGGGCTCTAGGCCGAGCTCACCATGCCCTTAAGATTCAAAACCAGCTAGTGATGGCATCAGCGAAGAGGATAGAGGATCTGGAGATGAAGAATAAGAAGTTATTGCTAAAGCTAAAGGGATCCAAGAGTGAGTCGTTAAAGATCAAAGATGGTGATGATGTTGATGATGATGATGGGCTCACAGAAGATGAATCTGAAGAAGAAGAAAAGGATGAAGGAGCTAGACCGAGCGGAAAGGATAAGGAGGATGATCAAGATAATGATCAAGAGGATGGTCAAGAAGGTGATGTTACTGCATCTGCCTCCACTCAAGCTTAGGAGAGGTGCACAAAGAGAAATCAAGATCAAGGAGCCTCATCCTCAGCTCCTCAAGCTAAAAAGACGACAGATCAAAGAAAAAGTAATGCTTAGATGTCTTTGTATTTAAACTTTTGTACTTGAATTATGTATTACATTAATGTAATTAATGATTATCTATGTTTGTTTATGTTTCAATGTCTTGATTAATGACTTACGTATGATGTGTTAAATGTTTAATCAAACAGATGAAGATCAACAACATGATGAATATGATGTCGTCCCCCTTCAATAAATCAAGACTTAGCTCATGACGATTCTAGATTTGCAAGGGATTGTTAGAAGGTCAATGAGCTACACTCCCAAAGAAGGAGAAATCATTCATGATCTCATCGATGATGAGCTAGTTGAGATGTTCCGACTCAATCCTGATGAAATTGTCAAAGATGCTATAGAGATTGACGTCCTAAGTGACGAGGAGCTACAAGATGTAGATGAGATTGAGATCGAGGATGTTACAGCTGAGCACTATCCAGAGTATACTGACCATGATGGAAATGTTATCCCCAACTTGGGTGATACTTTTGGCAGTGCTACTTTTGAGAAGTTAGAGGAGATGGAGAAAGAGAAAGAAAAGGATGAAAGCCAAGCCCAAGCTTCGCATGCTAATGTCGACTTAAAGAAAGCTGAATGGGCCGCTTGCTTTGCTGAAATGAAAGCCCAGCGCGCGTCTCCAAAGCAGAATGCCTACACCAAACTCTACAGAGTAAAGAGACATCAGAAAGTGTCAGGCAAGATTATCGAGTGGGCATATTTTGAAGACTTGGAAGTCTATGTAGTTAAAAGAGAGAAAGGGATCGATTACTTCAAATATCCACATGATTTGAAGACTTCCTGGTTTTGAGCTCAACGCTTGGCATGCTTAGTTCTTTTGTATGCCAAGACGAGGAAGATGTCAGGATGGTTTGAGGCTATGTTGAAGAAGGAATACCACACCCGATGGGAAAACTTCAGACCTCAACAACCTAAGAGGTTCATCCGTAAGTCTGAAGTTGATCCTATATCTGGAAGACCAAAGGTGGTGCTAACATGTAGTCCCCCGCGCACAATGACAAAGATTCCCTTACAGGAAATGCCTCAGGACTTCACTCCACACTTAAAATGGTGGTATTATGATTGGCGAATGGGAGAAGCGGTCATAGTTTTGAGCAAAGAAGCAAAAATAGAGACTATCAGGGTATTCGACCCAATGTGGCTTACTAACTTGTCTGCTGAAGTTGTCTATACTTATACAAGTGGCCACTATTCTATGACACGCAAGACATTGTACAATCTCTATAGTTCCAACATGTTATAATTCTCTGCTTCGCATTTGAAATACACGCAAGAGTCACAAGAGAGGAGAAGTACAAGAAATTCCAAGAACATGTGAAGAATGTTAGACAATAGGGTAAACTAGGTCCAAGGGGGAGTTTGTATATACAAGATGTTCCTAATTTATGAGCTTAAATATAAAAGTCATTCGTGTCTTATACATGTGTAATGTAATGGTTCAATGAAATATAATATGCGGTTGATGTTTATTAATGTTTAATTATTTCATATTATTATTTTGTTAAGTATAAATTATATGTATGAACTTATTATATAGGTTTGAGATTGTTGTATATAGTTCTAAGCCAATAATGATTAAGAAATGTGTTCGACCTAGTTGGGTGATTATTCATGCTAATGGACCATACTTATGGACCATACGCATAAATATATCATGCTTATGGACCAGTCGCATGACTGAACCAGAAGACTGGATTAGTCGTATGATTGAGACATAAGATTGACTCAGTTGCGCGACTGAACCTTCAGTCGTGCGTATGACTCAATCGCATGATTCAGTCGCACGACTGAACCATGCTAATGGTTCAGTCGTACGAATGGAAACTACAAACCTATAAATACAACTTAATTCGTGAAAAAAGAGACTTCATAACTTTTCAGAATACTTGTAACACTTGAAAAACCCTAGCCGTCCAGAACATCCAAGACAGCCAATCCAACTTCAAAGTTCGTTCTTGCTCGATTCCTACTCATTCTTAACGTTTACTTCATTCTTATATCGATCGGGTTATCGTTCTCACTGATTGGATCGCCAATCAAATAGGATTCCGCACTATTTGATCTGGTCTCACGCGGAATCTGTTAGTATTCCGTACGTACACGGTCCTGACAGTCTACCAAGCATATCATTAAAGAATCTGTTTATTTTTCTATTTTGTGCAATTAAAAATAAGATGCAAATGTGATAACAACATAAGTTACTATCACTTCTTATTTTAAACGCCAATCATGCACAAACAAGCATATCCAGAAGATATACAATCATTTCCCGTCATCTCGACTCAAGTTCCCAAATCTCTTTTCATTTTTATTACTTACTCTCCCCCTAAATTTCTACACCTAAAAAATGTGGAAAATTATTATTATTATTATTATTATTATTATTCTATTTTTTATTATTATTTATTTATTTATTTATTATTTAGGAAAACAATAAGGTTAAAGAAAAAGAGTTTTAAAAAGATATTAGACCTAGCATAGAAATCAATTCATAAAAGAGAGGTTTATTAAATGTTTTTGTGAAAAGATCTATCTTTTGATTTTTTGTGTCAATGGGAATAATATCAATAAAGTCCTTTTCCTGAGAATCACGGATTGCATGAATCCGTGTTTCAATGTGCTTGATTCGAGAATGATGAATAGGATTCTTAGCGATCCCAATGACTGCTTCGTTGTCACAAAACAACGGTGTCTGGAGAAAGTTAACTCCATAGTTAATCATCTGGTGTTGTATCTAAAGAACTTGTGAACAACAACTACAGGCAGGAATGTATTATGCTTCTCATGTAGAGAGGTAAACAGTGGTTTGTTTCTTGTTTTGCCATGAAACTAGACAATTGCCCAGGTATTGACATCCTCCAGTGACTGATTTTCTGTTTAACCTGCAACCATTAGAATCACTATCAGAATAAGCATTTAAATCAAAGTTCCCACCATAAGGATACCAAAGACCTAAACGAGAAGAGCCTTTTAGATAACAAAAAATTCTTTTTACGGCCTTTTTATAAGACTCTTTCGGGGCAGATTGATATCGAGCACAATATCCTACAGCAAAAGTGATGTCGGGACGACTTGCTGTGAGATACATAAGGGAACCTATTATAGATATGTAGAGATGAGGATCAACATGTTTCTCGTTTTCGTCAGGAGTGAGACACGTTTGAGCAGTAAAAGGAATCATTTCAGAAGAAGGGTCATCCATCTTGAATTTCTTCAAAATATCTTTAACATAGTTCTCCTCATGAATGAGAATACCCTCTGGCTTCTTTTCCACTTGTAACCCAAGGAAAAAGCACATCTCCCCCATCATGCTCATTTCAAAGCGACTACACAACACCTCCTCGAACTCCCGGCACAATTATGAATTGGTGGAACCGAAAATAATATCATCAACATAAAGTTAGACAAATAGCATTTCACCATTCACTTCGCTCTTGAATAGAGTCATATCAATGGTGCCACAAGACAATCCATTGCTTAAGAGATAATGTATCAGGGTCTCATACCAGATTCGAGGTGCCTGATGAAGACCATAAAGAGACTTGTCAAGCTTATAAACTTTGTCAGGGAAATCTGGATCCTCAAAACCAGGTAGTTGACACACATATATCTTCTCATCAATGTCTCCATAAAAGAAGGCACATTTGACATCCATCTGATAGACCTTGAACTGTTAATGAGCAGCATGAGCCAGAAAAATTCTTATAGCTTCAAGACGGGCAATGGGAACAAAAACTTCAGTATAATCAATCCATTCTTCTTGAGTGAATCCTTGCACAACCAATCTTGATTTTTTTCGCAGCATAACGCCACGATCATCGGGTTTGTTCTTAAAAACCCATTTCGTGCCAATTGGGCATTTGTTTGGTGGAAGGTCAACCAGAGTCTATCTTTGAGTTTTCTAAATTATTGGAGCTCTAATTGTATCGATTCGACCCAACAAGGGTGCTGCAGAGCTGCATGAACATTTTTTGGAACAATTTATGAAATAAAACAAGAGAAGAGACAAATGTTAATCAAACTAGATTGACTCCGCGTCTGTACTCCATCGGAGATAGATTCAATGATGTTATCATAAGTATGATCTTTCAATGTTTTGAAATCAGTGGGTATATGCAAGTGGTTTGGAGATGGTTGGCTGATTGATTGTGGATAGGTAGATGAGCGTGAGAGGGATGGTACATGCTGTGGTGAGGTAAATGTTAGTGATGAAGGAAGGGATGTGGAAACAGGTGGAGGTGGAAGATCAAATAATGATGAAGATGATTCAATATCAACTAATGTGGCATCATTGGCTAAAGAGGTGGAATGGACTTGAGGAATGACAAGTAATGGAGTTGAAGAAATGATATTTGTTTGAACATTTGAGATGGACGCATCATCGCCGAAAACAGGAAGATTAACGGAGTTAAACACAGTATCGGAGTCAAAGAACCATGCTGCTTCAAATCGAACATCGGACGAGCTAGACTCCTGCCAATCAACATAGAATGACTCTTGAAGAATACGTATTCTCTTGTTTAATACCGGATAAACCTTTTGAGAAGAGGAATAACCGACGAAGTAGCACTCATCAGACACGACATCGAGTTTCGTCTTCTGTGATTGAGTATTCAATAGAGTGTTGGAGCAACCAAATGGTCGAAAGAAGTTAATTAAAAGCTTCTGTTTATGAAAAAAGTTCATAAGGAGTCTTCATTTTGTCCTTGACTATCAACACCCTGATTAGAACGCATGAAGCACATTTTACCGCCTCCACCCAAAAGATAAAGGGTAACGAGGATTCAATCAACATTGTACGAGCGGCTTCAATAAGGGTGCAATTTATTAGTTCAGCTACTCCGTTCTGTCGAGGCATCCTTGCAGCACTAAATTGTCTTACAATTTCCTTTGCAGCACAGAATGAATCAAGAATCTGATTTTTGAATTTAGTACCGTTGTCACTTCTCATGGCCAAGACCTTTCTCTTGCTTATCGTCTTGATTGAAAATATTAACTTCTGTAACTCCTCAACAACCTCTCCCTTGTGAGCTAGAAATCTTAACCAAGAATATCTTAAGAAATCATCTATTACAACAAGACAGAAAGATTTTTTAGAAATTGATTTAACACTGATTGGGCCACACAAATCAGTATGTAACAACTCGAGAGGACAAGTTATGCTATTTTCAAGTTTTGGCTTATGTGGTTTCTATGTTGTTTGCCATTAGCACACACCATAAATTTTTTGTTCACAAAGAAATCTTTTAAAGGAAGTCCTCTAACGAGATTGTTTTTTTACTAATTTGTTTATAATTTTAAAGTTAACGTGGCCCAATCTGCGATGCCATAACAGAGACTTAAAAGTGGAAGCTTTGGAAAGAAGACAGGTGGTAGTAGACTTTGACTCCCTGGAACCCATATCGAGAAGTTATGTATCATGCTTTCGTGGAGCACGCATAAATACCATTTCTTTTGGAATATCAATCTCATATTTTAAAAAGAGACATTCATCGGATATATAAAAGAGCGGAGTGTATTTATCTTAGATTTGAGAGACACTCAAGAGATTAAACGCATGTTCAGGTACATAGTTAACTTTCTCCAAAGTTAGAGAGCCATTTGAAACTTATCCTTGACCGATCATCTTTCCACCTTTTTTGTCGCCAGCAAAAGCTACATAACCTCCATTTATAATTTGATAATTGGTCTAGATCTTTGAGCCATGTCATATTCCTAGAGCATCCACTATCCACATGCCAAACACAGTTTACAACCTTAGTGGATGACTCTTGCAGCAATATAAAGAACAGGTTAACCAGGTGAAATAGGAACCCTAGTTTGAATAACTTTGGTTTTAGGAGAGACAGATTTCTTACAAAAGAAATTATTAAATAATTTTGTTAATTTATTTCCAAAAGAATTCCTATTAACATGACAATGATGTAGTGTAGGAAAATTCTTAACTAAATGGTCATCTTAACCACATATGAAACAGTGTGGTTTGAATCTAGGTGTGTTATGTAATGAGATAGGAATATGATCAATGTGAATTTCTTTATCAAATTCAGACACATTAGAATCTACGTCACTGTATGTCTCATACATACCACGAGGTCTGTATTTATTTGAACAAGAAGGTTATTTAAAGAAATAGATGAATGGTCATCTGTAGTACAAGTAGTACTAGTACCACTTGTGCTAGCTTCAGATGAAGTTGATACTCTCTCATTTGATAAAGGAATATTCGCTAGAATAGGATGAGAAAAGAATTTGTCAAAACAATTAGTTTTATGCTTCTCGTTATTCTTTGTAGTGAGATCAGTTGCACCATTAACATAATCAGAACTAGAAACATCATCACAGAGTATAGAATTTGAAGATAAAATAGAAACATCGTGAGAACATGATGAGACAGTGTTTGTTATAGGTTCACTAGAAACAAAACAGAATTTAAACAAGATTTATGATCTAAAATAGAATGCTGAAAATCAGGTGTTCTAAGACTAATGCATCCAAGCCCACCAGTTGGTCCATAGTTATAGACGTCACGAACATGCTTAGAATTTACACCTTCTAAACCTGCAGACATACTGTTAGCATCTGTTTTGATCAAATCGTTAGAAGGATGAGGAATATTCATAGGAGAAGAACAATATGTACTAAGGGGAGGATAAACCTTAGCATTTTCATATCCCAGACCCATTTTAATCCTAGACCCCTTTTGAGATTTACATAAATCATCATGTTTTATTCTTGATATAGTCCATTTATCTAACTTTAATTGAAGTTTGCTTGTTTCAAATTCAGCAAGAGCAACTCGTTCGGTCAAAGTATTAATCTCAACATTTCTTTCCAAAAATATTTGTTTTTAAATGATCATTCTCTTTTAAAGCCTCGTTAAGTTTAACAAAATATTTAGATTCATTTATTTAAAGTTCCTCGTTAATTCTTTTAAATCCTTCTCATTATCAATTAATAAACGGTTAGCTTTATAAACCCCAAATAATCTGATTTTACAAGCAGAAGAACACATGTCCTGAATTACCTCATATGGAAGTCCCATCACCACCTTTTCTGTTGCTAAGGCCTTCTCACAAAGGCACACCGGAGTATTTGACTTGCTTACCTCAACAGTGATAGTAGGATCATTCTTTTCTTTTCCTTGCTCAATGGATGGACTTCCTTCCATCTTCAGTCCCTCAGATTTACCTTCTTTCATACTCTCATGCTTCTTCCCTTTTCTCTTCCACAGATAAGTCAACCTCAATCTTTAAATTCCTTGAATGGATCAAATTCATCTTCACAGTCTACCTTCCCCATCACATTAACAATTTTAGCCACTGCATGATTAATCTTAGCTCTTGTCTCTTCAACCTCAGCACTCCAATCAAAATTCAAAATCAAAGCAGTCTCCTTTTTGTGATTCATATCCTCCGTTTCTCTCTATGTAGTTAATAGAACTCCTGTATTACTGGAAACAGTGACAATTGATGATGGACATTCATGTTTAAAATGTCCTAGTTCTTTACAATTGAAACATCTCAGCTTGGACTTATCAAATCCTAGGTTTGAATTAGAGCTTTAGCCTCCAATGTTCTTTCGCCCAGTGCGCTCCATAAACCTCCGAGCTCTAAGAGTCAACATTGCCATTTGCCACTGAATGTCAGTCTCTTCAAGATCATCAGGATCCACCTTATACATATCCTTCATTGTCATTCCTTTCCCTTTCAACTCTCCAGTAACTAAGGCTTCATAACTCTGAACAAACATACCAAAAAGAGCTATTGTCTCTGATGAAACTAAAGCTTCAAAATTTTCCTTTCGATTAGCCTGATCTCTCCCGACACTAACACTACCTCGTAAAAAATTACCAATATTCACTCCTCCTTGAGTCAATGTCTGCATATGAGAGCTTGCAACGGAAGACACTAATGCAGCATTTTTAGTAAAACCAGATGTAGGCATCATGGTCTGGTTAAATTCCCTTCTCTTCTTGTCCAACTCAAAGGATTTAAGCTTATTGATGATTTCCATCAGCTTGTAATTAGTGAAACCTCTTTCCTGCTTTAGCATTCTTACTTGAAGACTCCATTGAGGTGGGAGAGAGTCTAGAAATATGTTTACTTGTTCACTGTTGGAAAGTTTTTCATTGTTTTCCTTTAGTGTGCTTGAAACTGTTAAAAAGCAATTTGTGAGATTTGTGAGACTCTCGTTCTTGTATCCCACAAAGGACTTGAATTCTTTCTCTGCTTGAATTCTCTTATCCTTCACCAGTTCATCATTACCATCATAGAACTCACATAGAGCATCGAAGAGGGACTTAGCCTTTTAATGCTCTACGAATTGGTTGTGGATGTCTAGAGCGAGGCAGAGAGTTAATGCTCCAAAAGCTTTCTAGGTACGATCAATCAGCTTAAGATCCTTCTCAATGAATATAGATGAGTCCTTGTTTTGAGATACAACATCACCAACAGTGACCGTTGGTATGTCAGGACTAGAGATAATAGATTCCCATTGATTGTGATCGGTGTAAAAGAAAACGGCTTTGAGACATCTTTTCCAATCCTTGAAATTATCTCTGTTAATGAGTCTCGGAGGTCTATTGGGAGCTACACTTTCAAGATCAGCTAGGGTGAGTGAGGTTAACTTTGACATGGTAGTTTCGCAGGAAATGAAGTAATTTCGGCAAAAGAATAAACAATTTCGCTGGAAATGAAGTAATTTTGGCAAAGGAAAAGACAATTTCGTGGAAAGAAGTAGTTTCGCTGAAGAAAGGTAAGTTCACCAACAGTTTCGCTGAGAAAACTAGTTTCGCTGAGTTGCCATAGTCTCACAGACAATTTCGGCAACAGTTTCCCTAGCCAAATGTCTAAAACAACTTAGTTTTGCCGATAAATTCGCACAAAACAAGCTTGAACTTTCATTCATTAACTTGGCTGCAATTTCACTTGTTAATCACCCACAAGCACTGTTGAACTTTCGTTCAAAGAAACTAGTTTCGCATAACAGCAAGAAAAAACCTCAATGAGGATAACACCAATTGTTACGCTGAAAGAACTTGTAGTTTCTTAGGATGATCAGGTAATTTCGCTGGACGAAGCTGAAAAGCTTTTTCAACACGAAATCAATCTGAAATTATCAAAAACTCAATGGATTTGAGATCTGATGATTAACAGAGCTTCCCCAACCAACAACCAGCAAAGCTCAATCAAATTCCATGTCAAATGCACACGATTTTGATCTGAAATTGATGAAAACTTAATATTAAACAAAAACAACCAATAACTCAACAAATCATGAACACTAAGGCTCTGATATCATATTGTTGGTCCATTTGATCGATTTGCAATACAAATGAGTTGTTGAATCGTTCAATATCAAATACAAACAATAGACAAGAAGAATAATGAAGATTGAGAACAATAACAATTCAATCAAAGTAAGACAATGATGATCAATATACTCAATAATAACAAAGCACAATGATATTTCTGTGAAATTACTGCTCACAAAGGTTGCTTGCAACAAGGATAAACAATTAGGGTTTTGCAAGATTAGCGAACAATGATAAGGATCAAAACTATATATAGCAGTCTTAGTTTCGCAGAAAGTTTCGCTGTCAGCGAAACTGTTCTGCTGAAACTGTAGTTTCGCCCGCCAGAAACAACAGTTTTGCCCAGCAAAAACAACAGTTTCGCCGAGAGAACTAAACAACTAACTGTGAGGAAAACTATAGTTTCTCTCATAGTTTCGCTGGACTGCAAAACAAAATAAAGCTAATTACATACAAAAGTAAGCTAACATAACACCTATTACAAGCAAATATAAACATTCTAAGCTAAAGTGAGTCCAACCTATGCATGATCTTCAAATTGATTTTCTACATTAATGATAAATTCTTTTGCATGAAGAAAGAAAACCAAGAAAGTCATGTATAATCATCAATGATGACTAAACAATACGATTTCTTCCTGATACTCTGTATGTTTATAGGACCAAATAGATCCATTTGTAACATTTGTAAAGGTTTTGAGTTTGAGTTTATATGTTTGGTCTTATAAGATTCTCTATGTTGTTTTCCCTTCAAACATGTTTTGCAGAGGTTAGATGTTGCGAATTTCTGTGAAGGAATTCTAATAACATGTTTCCAACTAGAAGCTTGTTCATGTTCTTGTAGTTTGAATGACCGAGATGTCTATGCCAAAGTTGGCTTTCATCATTAGATGCACGAGCAATGAGACAGGTTGTTTCTATAGACGGATCAACTTGAGACATGTCTAGTTTGTAGACATCTGTATCATGATTTTTTTCATCAGTAATTTTATGATCATCTTTAAGTTTCTTGTGCATTTATTCTTCCAACTTCAATTTGTCACATATTTTGAATGAGTAATTTCTATAATGTTCAACCTGGTCAAAGCATGCTTTTATGCATAATTTTTCTCTTATTTAGTTGGAAATTCAGGATATGGACTTCAAGACTCAATGTTAGATGTAGAGTTTACAACCTTTGGTTGTTCAGACTTTGCCATTAGAACAATTTCTTTTATGTCCTCCTTTGAATTAGATTTATCACTCCAGTCATAATCTGTCTTATTTTCTGATTCATCTGATTTTAAATCATTATTTTCAAACCAGTTTTCATTCATTTTAGAGAATAATGTTAAACCTGTAGAAAGATCAGCTGTAAATTGTTCAACATAAGCACTCTAGTCATAACCATCTTTTATGCTTACAACTACTGCTTTCTTTGATTCTTCACCTGTCTTTTAATCATCTTTTAATTCAGGCATAGGCAGACATTTATATGGTTTTTGAAAAGTATTTTGATTGTGATGTTGATGCCTCTAATTATTGAAACTGCTTTGACCATTTCAGCTTTGAGTTCTTCGAGCTTTACATTCTCTGTAAAGAATGGCCATAACTATTGTAGTTAAAACATCTTGATTTTGACTTGTCAAAACCAACTGTTTTTTGGCACTGGGCTTGTAGTTCCTATTGACATATGAGTCCTTTTGTGTTTTGTAAGCAATCATCACCGTTTGCCAATTCAGGTCCATTTCTTCTATGTCATCAGGATCCATCTCGAATAAATCCTGCAAAACTAAATCAAGTTGAGTTAGATGACTACCCTAATAGGCTTGGAAGCTTGTCATAAAAGCGGTAAAAGTAGTTTTAGACTTTTATCATGTAACAGGATATTTATTAGATCTTTAACTTCGCTAGGATTAGCAGAGTTAGAAGATGGAGTCTCATTATGTGTTTTAGGCAAAGTAGATTTTGGAGGAGACTGTTGTTATTGTTGTGGTTGAGTTGAATAAACTGGAGTACTAGTGAAGAATCCAGCTCCCATGAACAAATCACCCTCATCTTCAGGATTAGCATCAATTTTGGCAAGAAAGGCATTCTCAACAGTATTTGTTGGAGAAGCAACATACTTATATTATGATGTTAAAGCAAAACTGTCTTTATTTCTTGAACTTTCATCAATTTCTATAGATTCAATCTTTGCAATTAGAAGATCAATATCCATAAGAAACTTTTCAGTGTGCTTTAGCCGGGTTACAGTTTCTTTCCATGAAGATGGAAGTGCATTCAAGAGTCTATCATTTAGGTCTTTAAAATCGTTTTTGATTCCTTAAGTTGACATTTCAGATGTGAGTTGAACATATTTATTCATCATCTGATTTATAGTTTCTCCTGATATATGCTCAAAAGGTTTAAGTTGTCTCTTTAACTTTTGTCTTGAGATCTTGTATCTCTTTACCTTCTTCACAGATAACTTATAGGTACATGTGTCCCTAGTTTCTGAACTTAATGTAATACGTCTTTAGTGTCTTACACTTATGTAATAGTTGGGTACTTAATGAAATGTAAATGTTTTGTTGTGTTTATAATGTTTAATATTTCATTAATTAGTTGTTTAACGCATATTGACTTGATTATATAGGTTTGTGGTTGTTTGAACTAATATAAATAATGTAATGACAATTAATACATTCAAACTTAATAACATGAAGTTATCATGCGAATGGCCCATGCTAATGGACCATACGCATGAACAACTTGATGCGAATGACTCAGTCGCACGACTTGTTGGTACACATGTCCCTAGTTCTAGTCTAGTGATCTTAAATGTAATAGACTTTCATCTTGTAACACATATGTAATGTTGAATCTATGAAATGAAAAACTCTTCTATGAATGTTTGTTGATTG
>BJCM01267893.1:0-11891 GCA_018326385.1 Flaveria bidentis
TAATTAAGGTCATTTAAGGTCTAGCAAAGCCCCTTTGTGGATAAATTTTATAATTGGTAATTTTGAGAAATTACCGGGTCGCATAGCGATACAGCGTTTAACGAACGTTGGTGATAATTTGGTTAATTAAATTTGGTCAATAAATATTGAATGTTATAACTTAATAAATATTAAGTGAAAATATTATTAGTAATGAATAATAATAATTAATATTATTTACTTTGATCGCGTAAAATTAAGACTTTTTAAATATTGTCGTGATGCAACGTACAGTCCGTTGCACACTGTGTTATATCACGTATACTTTTATTTTTGACTTTGTCACTATTATTTAATGTTTTGAACCCTTGGAAATCCTCAAATTAATACTTTAATTTGATATAAAATTTTCGCATAAAAACCCAAACATTTAAGATTTTTACAAAAAAATTTAAAGAGACCGACACCCGCCTTACACCCGGTGGCGTCTCACTTAGAGATCCACCAGCCATTTTTATGATTTAATTACATGATTAGATTACTTTAACCACACTTGAACATCTTTATATAAAGCCCTTCACACTCCATCTTTTGCACACACTCAACCTCACCTTTCTCTCACTAGAAATCACCTACATACTTTCCTCTTCCTTCTCTTAAAAACCCATGGCTAGAACCATCAAAGAACAGCTCTCTTTCATATTATTTTGATCATCTTAAACTTGTTTCAAGCTTTGATGTCTGGATTTCAAGGATCCTTTATGAGTTTGGTTCAAAACATTGCATAAATCCTACTCAAAGGAGAAGAAATCCCTAAAGAAATCATTCTTGAATCTTCAAAAGTGTTCATCTTAGGTATGAACTTTGAACTTAAATGACATGCAACATGACTCTTGGATGATTATTGCAAGATTTGTTTACCAAAAACTAGTTTTTCTTGAAATCCAAGGTTCCAACAAAGGTTTTTAACAATAAAATGTGTTTTAAAACAATGTGAGTGTGTGAGTGTGTGTGTGTGTGTGTGTGTGCTGTAAGTATGTGTACGTGTATGATGATTTTGTGTTTTGATGATCTTTCAATATTTTATTGATTTCTCTTGCATGCAAGATGATAAAAATTTGGTTTGAGGTTATGAACATCATAAGAAATCCATCTCCAAAAGGAGTTTACCACGATGATGAAATGGGTAATACATGATGGCATGTAAAAAATGATGTTCTTAAACCATCTTGCACTTTGATTTCATAAAGGATTGAGATGATCCATGAATAATGATGATCATGAATGAAATATTTTGATTTTTAAGTATGTTTTGTGGAAATAAAAACTAAGAACACAAGATAAAATCTATAATTTGGACTATGTATGTATGTATGAAATCATGTATATGTATGTATATATGGTTTACACTTTTGTTCTCGATTTGTTATTCACTTATAAGCTTAAAGATGATTGAAATGATCCATGTACATGGTGATCATGATTTGGAGATTTTGACATTCTTATTCAAATTCTACTTAAAGAAAAGATAAAAACAAATTAGAATAAAAAATACTCAAGTGTTGATTAGACATGAACACTAAAAAATCTTCCATAAAATATAATGGACAAGACAAGTATTTTTGTAAGATATGGATAAATAACTTTAAAACATATAAAATATAAGTTAAAAATTTAGTAACTTACTGAAAATAAAAGTTTTGATGATTAGGTTTAATCTCGTGAACGTTTTACGTTTAAAATTGCGTTAAAACGATGTTTTCAGGTCTAAAACAAATAATTTCTCACAAGTCCGGTTTTGGACAGAAAATAATAAAGTGTTTAAAGTTAAAAACTTATGTTTTTAAGTATATAACAAATCAATAACAAGAAAGATATTCGGTGATACCTTTATACGCGCGAAAAAGGTGAAAACCGACCATTTCGGATAAATTAATGGACTGTTTTGGAAGTGATTTTATAACAAAATATTTGCATAAGATATATAAAATGATCATAAGATATATGTGGGTTGAAATGCGGTTTATGCGTGTAAAACCATGCGGTTTCGGGTTAAAAATCACCGTATATGGGTAAAATTTGGGTCAAACATAATAGATCATACATTTATAATAAAACTTATCTAAAATAGTTTCATATATATTATACTACTGAAAATGTAATTATTTGTTAAAAAGAATAATAAAAGTTTAGTTGTATTAAATAAAATAATATTTATAAGTTAATAATATAAGAGATGATTTTCTTTACTAGAATAAGAATATGGATATATCTAATTACTAAAACTTAAATAAAATACCATTATAAAATCATAATTACTTATTTATTTGTTTGTTTATTTAATCATATACTTATTTATTTATTTGTTTGTCTGTTTGTATACTATATAACTTAGTAAATTTTACATTACATTTTTATATACTTTTACATGTTTATTTTGTGTGTGTCTTGTGATTGTTGTTTAAGGGATTAAATGGTTGATGTAATTAATAAATATTTGTCACTTATAGTATAAATTATTAAACTAAACCAAAAGTCACCAACGGGTCTTTAAGAAAATAGATTTCAAGATAAGTCTAGTGAGTTGGTTAAACAAATTACGTATTAGACTTATTACTAGACAACTAATAGATCCTTTGTGATTAGGGCAGGAATTGGTCATTTATTTTCCAGGCTTGATTTTTGCTAGATCATCTCCTTATCACATTTGAAGGTGAGTTTTCACAACCCCTATTTTTAAATAATTTTTATTTAACTGTTTTGGGGGAAAACATGCTATAACGATTTTTGTTTATGATATGATTATGGAATAATTGCGTGATCTTTATGATGGCCTTGAGTTGCTTTATTATTTGCGCATGACTGCCCTCTTACATAATCATTAACCCTTGGAGGGTCACAAGATATATTGGTAGATCTATTGTGTTTGACAACTGCCCCTCAGGATTAGTTGCCATCGGTCCGGTATAGAGGGAATATATGTTGAAAGAATTTGAGGGACTATTTGTCTTGGTTTGATTATGGGGCTCTTGGTTGCGATCATAGTCAGTGGACCTTGCTAGTCTTTGACGATCCAGGGGTTGATTCCGGAATAATCATGTCTTTTATAAAAGGAAATTATGATAACCTTTTGTATAAACCTGTGAACTCACTAGCTTTTTTGCTGATAAACTTTTTGGCTTTTCAGGAGATTAGGCTTGCATGGGAATGAAAAGGGTTTATTTAAACGGCAAACCTATCAATTTTGGATACCACCTTTGGGACAAATTCCACTGCCGATTATAATCATTGTTTATGTTAAAAACAATGTTAGGTTATAACAACTTAAGTTTTAAATTTAAGACTTCTATTTATTGATGTAATGACATTTTAATATTAATGTTTAATGATGGTATTCATGATATGTTTGCTCAATAATTGTTGGAATAATCCAACTATCGTTATCTCCATCGCACGCGTGCCCTTCCAGTGCGCTTTTCAGGATGTGATAGAACTTTGTATCAGAGCAAACGGTTATAGCGAACTAGAAAATGTTTTTCGAAAATCGAGACTATAACCAAAAATGTTTTTATGTTAAAACATTTGCATTCCCAAGTGTTACTTGTCATGCATGCATAACTTAATGATGTTTCTGTTTATTGTTCTTTAAAATGAATTAATTATAGATGCCTTTAGTTAGAAAATTTAGTACGGATATTCTTGTGTCACAGATGCCTTCTCGAACCCCATTCATTATGATCCATGACTCCGATATTGACTACGAGGATCACATGTATTTTGAACTAAATATCTCTCTCATTAAAATCATCAATATGGTGTTAGATTTTAATGAATGACGTGATTATCAAAATGTTGTGATTGTATGCCTATTATTATTACACATTTTGATAGTATTTCTTATACATCATTTATTCTCTTTTGTTTCATACATAACAGAGGTTAATTCATGGCACCTAACACGCAAAATACCACTAGTGCTAGAGGTACTTGTTTACCTACCACTACCGAAGAGTTAGCACAATTGATATCCCAACATGTCAACTTTGCACTCGAGCAACATGATGCAAATTTTGGGTGTGGTAGAGGACGTGGAACCGTGGGTAGTTCCAGTGAAGGCACTAATGGAAATCCCTTTGGGAGTGAAGCTCAGGGATGTACTTACAAGACATTCCAATCTTGTAATACACGAATCTTTTCAGGATCTGAAGGTCCTTTTGATATTATAAGATGGATAGAGAAGATGGAATCTGTGATGGAAATCAACAACTGTTATGCTAATCAGCGAGTGAAGTATGCCACATGTTCATTCCAAGATGAAGCACTGATTTGGTGGAATTCACAAGTTCAGAACCTAGGAGAGGAAGCTGTGTTTGGTCTCTCTTGGAACCAATTAAAGGAAATGTTGCTTAAGGAGTATTGTCCTTGTAATGAGCTTCAAAAGATCAAGGCTAAATTCTAGAATCTGAGTATGGAAGGTGCGGAAGTTAGAGCCTACACTTCCAGGTTTAATGATCTAGCAAGACTTGTACCCCGAATGGTGACTCCAGACTACAATAGGATTGAGAGATATATTTGGGGATTGTCACCCTAGATCAGAGGCATGGATATAGCATCAAACCCTACCACAATGCAGAGCATAGTGGCACTAGCTAATTCATTGACTGATGATGCTATTCGGAGAGGTGTGCTAGTCAAGAAAAGGGATATTGGTAAAAAGCCCATGGAGAAAGAAAGGAAGGTTTTGGAGACTGATAAGAGAATCGTGGAGAATAATAGGAAGTGGACTAGAAATTTCAAGAACCAATCTGGCAATCAGAAGAATCAAAGGGTTGGATCGAGAAAGATGTATGCTGTGAACTTGCCAGTGGCAAGGAGACAAGCTGGTGTACAGTCGAGGTGTAGCAAGTGTAATCTTCATCATGGTGGTAACTGCAATGTGAATGTATGTTTGAGATGTAACATGTATGGGCATCAAGCTCAGAATTGTCGAGTGAGGTTGACTAAGAAGCCTGAGAAAAATGGGCGAAGGTGTTTTGAATGTGGAGTTAAAGGTCACTACAAGATGGATTGTCCCAAGCAAAAGGATCAAGTGCAAGGGGCAGGGCATTTGAGATGAATGCCAAGGAGGCAAGGCAGGAACTATCTGTCGTTACTGGTACGTTCCTTGTCAACAACCATTTCGCATCTCTATTATTTGAAACTGGAGCCGTGATGAGTTTTGTCTCAAAGAACTTTGAACCGTTACTTGGCCTTAGATCTAGTAAATTAGATAACAAATATAACGTTGAGCTAGCCAATGGTTGATAATTGAGGCGTGTAATGTAGTTAGAGGGTGCACTATGCAGTTAGAGGGTCATTCCTTTAGCATCGACCTCCTACCTGTTTTTTTGGTAGTTTTGATATTGTCGTGGGCATGGATTGATTTTCAAAACATCATGCTGAAGTGGTATGCTACAAGAAGATTATTCGTCTACCTATTTGAAAATGTGGAACTTTGATAATCCAAGGTGATAAAGGGAGACCTACTTTGAAGATTGTAAATGTAATGAAGGCTTTCAAGTATTTACATGAAGGGTATCCATCGTTTCATGCCAAGGCGGTGGATACTCAGAATGAAAATCAAAAGCTTAAGGACATACCAATAGTTCGAGACTATCCAAATGTCTTTCCTGATGATCTTCCTGGATTACCTGCTTCTAGATAGATTGAATTCTGAATCGACTTATTACCTGGAGTTGATCCTGTTGCCCGATCACCATATCGATTAGTGCCTTCAGAGATGGAAGAATTTTCCAAGCAATTAGAAGAACTATTGGGTACGGGATTTATAAGACCAAGCATTTCGCCATGGGGAGCACTAGTCTTGTTTGTCAAAGAAGAAAGATGGGTCGTTTAGAATATGCATCGATTATCGAGAATTGAACAAACTAACAATGAAGAATCGATACCCATTGCCAAGAATCGATGATCTATTTGGGGTCCAATCTTTGTGATTGACCATATGTATGGGATCCTTGCTGCTTGCCCTAGGTGCTAGAGTCAGCTTCGTGCACAATGTTCGAGGTCAATGAAAGACCTCAGGCCCAGTTACCTGCTTCGTGCAGAATGTTCGGGGTATAGCATATGGCATTGGTCCAAAATGAAAGAGAAAATATAAGTGATGAATGTACTTGCCCTAGGTACTGGAGCCAACTTCGTGCATAATGTTCGAGGTCTATGAAAGACCTCAGGCTCAGTTACCCGCTTCATGCACAATGTTCGGGGTAATGTACATGTCATCGAAAGTAATGAACGTACGAATGAAAGGAGGAAGGAATGAATGAATGATGAAGATAATAATATTATCTATGTGTACATATGATGTATGATCGCATGAAAGTAAAGAACGGTTTTAACAAAAAAAAAGTATGTTTTATTTTAAAACTAGAACTCACTCAGCAACGCTGACTTTTATGTGTTTCCAGTTGACAGGTAATAATTGTTGAGGATGGAACGGGGCGGCTACTCAGCACTTTTGGATGACATCCATTTATATAAGTCTTTTGTGATGTAATGCAACAATGTATTTTGTAACTGGATAACGATGTATTATTTTGCAAAAGCTTTTATAATGAAATGAAATGTCATTTTTGAATGTTTCCGCTACAATGTTTACGTAAGATAAATGAAAATGTATGTTTTTGTGCGATGATCGACCAGCTGTAAGCGTCTTGGGAACGGGGTCTTACAAGTTGGTATCAGAGCCAAAGTTTAAGTGAAACGGGTAAATTTTCAAAAATAAACCTTAACTTAAACTGAGAATGGAATGGAAAGGGAAGGGATGCCAATCTGAGTAGCTGCGTGCCATCAGGTATTTTCTTTAATGTTAACCGGTATTATGTGCGCATGGTTTGTGGTTATGTGTTGATTCTAGATTTAAATACTGATGTAGTCAGGACAGGTAATGCTTGGGGTATGAAGAGTAAAGTAAGTGGCGAATCACAACTGGCCACTGTAATTTGGGACTTACTATACTTGACATAAACTGAGATGTTTCCTTGACTGACCATGTTGGTGTTTGAATCTTTCAGTGTGCGTGTGAATGGCTGGTGGTAGATCTTCAAAAGCCTCTCATGGTGGAGGTGGTGCTGGACGTGGTGCTGGACCACGGGTCACAAGAGGAAGACCCAGAGTTGAAAAGGTGGTTCACGAAGAACCTTAGACCCCTCATCCGGAGGGTGGCGATGAGAGCGCCAATCTGAGAGCCTCATTAAAAGAGGCTGTTGTAGAGGAAGTCCATGAGGTCATGCAGATGATCTTACCATCTATGGTGACCGAAGTTATCAAATCCGTACGTGAAGGGGAATGGAACGAGAGAAACAGGTCATCGGGAGGACAGGAGCAACTAGAGCCTGAAACGGTTCAATATGATGATGAAGAGGAAGAGGAAGAGCCTGTGCAAGAGGTGGCACGAGGCTATAACTATGGGGCATTTCAACGATGCAAGTCCCCTACTTTTGATGGTAACGGCACTGCTGCTACTACTCACCAGTGGGTGAGGGAAATGGAAGTTGTATTGAACATCAGCGAGTGCCAGAAGGATCAAAAAGTAAAGTTTGCTGCCCATTCTTTTGTGGACTCGGCTTTATGCTGGTGGGACAATATTGTCCAAGCTGAGGGTAGCAAGGATATTGGGAGGATGAGATGGTCCAAGCTGAAGAAGTTGGTGATTGAGGAGTTATGTCCTCACCAAGAGATGGATAAGGATGAGAGAGTTCCTGCAGCTGGAGGCAGGAACGATGACACATTAGCAATATACTACCAAGTTCAACGAGATGGAACGTCTGGTGTCGGATCAGGTGACGCCTCTGTCGTGGAAGATTAAGTGGTACATTTAGGGTTTGCCAGCGGATATTCGCTGTCACATGATCGCCACCCGGCCAAGCACATTTAGGTTGGCGGTTGACTTGGTAGGGAGATTGTATGATGAGGCTGAAGGTAGCAAGAAGGGTGGTGGTGATCGGAACTAGAATGTTAAGAGGTTTGGTCTGGGTGATGCCTCGACGGGTAACAAGAAGGCACGGTTGGACGATCGCCGTGTAGTCACACTGGGTACGGGATCGAAGAAGTGTGGCAAATGTGGGAAGGAGCATAGTGTCGAGTGAAGATGGGGATCGAATGTCTATTTCAAGTGTGGGAAGCCTGGTTATATGGCTAGAGATTGCAGAGGTGCGAGGTGTTTTAACTGTGGGGAAAGTGGCCATATGAGTAAAGACTGCAAGAAGCCGAGGGCTGAGGGTTCCGGGGTGAAGAAGACGGGGAGTGAAGGACCAAGGGCGAGCGCCAGGGCATTCACTATGACACAGGAGGAAGCTAGAACGGACCCTGATGACGTGTCAGTTACGTTTCTAGTAAACCAAACTTTAGCTTCTGTGTTATTTTATTCAGGTGCTAGTAAAATTTTTATTACTGCTGCTTTATGCGCTAAGCTGCCTGTTAGTAGTAGACGTGTTGATGTGCCCTTCGATGTAGAAACTGTCACAGGTAAGTCTACCAGGATTTCGGAGATGATAGAGAACTATGATGTGGAACTAGAAGGTCATAAGTTTCCTGTTAGACCGATCGTGATGACCTTGGGTGGTTTTGATTTGGTTCTTGGGATGGATTGGTTAGTGGACTTTGAGGCGAACATTGTGTGTTGCAAGAAGATGATTCTCTTGATAGCACCTGACGGGAGTTCGGTGACGATTTATGGGGATCGGGTCACGATGATCCCGAAAGTGATCTCAATGGCGGTGGCGGGAAAGTGTATGAGGCGTGGATGTAGCGCCTACTTGGCTTATGTAAAGGATGTGGATACGCCGACACCACAGCTGTCTAATGTACCGACTGTGCATGACTTTCTAGACGTGTTCCCAAAAGATTTAACAAGAGTGCCACCAGACCGAGAGATCGAGTTTCAGATTGATCTTATACCGGGTGCCCAACCTGTTGCCAAGGCACCATATCGGTTGGCTTCAACGGAGATGAAAGAGTTGATGGAGTAGTTGCAAGAGCTGCTTGATAAGGGGTTCATTAGACTGAGTATCTCTCCTTGGGGTGCTCCGGTCCTGTTTGTAAAGAAGAAAGACGGTAATATGAGGATGTGCATTGACTACCGTGAGTTGAATAAGTTGACAGTGAAGAACCGATACCCCTTACCGAGAATAGATGATTTGTTTGATCAGCTCCAAGGTGCCAGTTGGTTTTCAAGAATAGATCTTCGATCAGGCTACCATCAGCTGAAGGTGAAAGAGCATGATGTTCCTAAAACAGCTTTTCGCACGCGTTATGGTCACTACGAGTTTTTTGTCATGTCTTTTGGTTTGACCAATACGCCAGCTGCTTTTATGGATCTGATGAACCGTGTGTGTCGGCCTATGTTGGGTAAATCAGTGATTGTGTTTATTGATGATATCCTGATTTATTCGAAGAGCGAGATTGAGCATGTCGGTCACATTCGGGAGGTTTTGGAGACGTTGAGAAAGGAGAAGCTGTACGCCAAGTTCTCCAAGTGCGCATTTTGGTTGCATGAAGTTCAGTTCTTGGGTCATGTGGTTAATCCTGATGGGATCATGGTGGACCCGACAAAGGTGGAGGCGGTGATGCAATGGAAGTCTTAAGACGCCATCCGAGATTCGTAGCTTCTTGGGTTTGGCGGGCTACTATAGAAGGTTTATCCAAGACTTCTCTAAGATTGCTTCTCCACTGACTAAGTTGACCCGAAAGGATGTGAAGTTTGTATGGGGTCAAGCTCAAGAGAACGCGTTCAAAGAACTGAAGGCGAGATTGACTCAAGCTCCTATTCTGTCATTACCCGATGGAACTAAATATCTGGTGGTTTATTCCGATGCTTCCTACTCGGGGTTGGGGTGTGTATTAATGCAAAGAGGGAAGGTTATAGCCTATGCATCCAAATAGTTGAAGGTTCATGAGGTTAACTACCCAACTCATGACTTGGAGCTACCAGCCGTGGTCTTTGCGCTAAAGATTTGGAGGCACTATCTGTATGGAACGAAGCGCACCATATTCACTGACCATAAGAACTTGAAGTACTTCTTTGAGCAAAAGGACCTGAACATGAGACAGAGACGATGGTTGGATCTCATAAAGGATTATGACTGTGAGATCCATTACCATCCAGGCAAAGCCAATGTGGTGGCGGATGCCCTTAGTCGAAAACTCGAACCAATTCGGGTGAAAGCATACCAGTTAATCATGACCTCTGATGTGATGAAGCAAGTTAAAGAGTTTCAAGATGAGGCATTAAAGGAAGATCATCTTAACTCGGAAAGAATGAGAGGTTTGGTTGCGGAATTGGGTGAAAACACACTTGGTGTTAAAATCCGATTCGGACGAATGTGGATTCCTCGTTTTGGGGATCTATGCATGAGAATCATGGATGAATCATACAAGACTCGATACTCCATTCATCCTGGTGCCACAAAAATGTATCAAGACATGAAGAAAGACTATTGGTGGCCGGGTATGAAACGCGATGTGGTGGAATATGTGAGTAAGTGCCTTACTTGCTTACAAGTGAAGGCCGAGTATCAAAAGCCGTATGGAAAGATTCAACGTAAGGATATACCAGAATGGAAGTGGGAGCACATCACTATGGATTTCATTACGAAGCTACCATGTACCCCGAAAGGGTATGATGCTATATGGGTGATTGTTGACCGTCTGACGAAGATTGCTCACTTCTTACCGATCCGCGAGACATATTCATCTGAGAGGTTAGCAGATATTTTCATGAAGGAGATTGTAACTCGTCATGGTGTACTGGTGTCTATTGTGTCTGATCGTGACACCCGGTTTACATCCAAATTTTGGAAGAAATTCCACAACACTATGGGGACAAGGTTACATATTAGCATGGCTTATCATCCTCAGACTTATGGTTAGAAAGAGAGGACCATTCAGACATTGGAGGACATGCTTCGGGCTTGTATTATCGATTTTGGAGGATGTTGGGATGACCACTTACCGTTAGCTAAATTCTCATACAACAATTATCATGCCAGCATTGGTATGCCCCCTTATGAGATGCTATACAGTAGAAGATGCAGAACACCCGTTTGTTGGGGTGACATTGGTCAGAAAGAGTTGGGGAGCGTCGAACTGATCCAGGCTACGACTGAGAAACTTGAAAAGATCAAAGCCTTCATGAAGGCAGCCAAAGATAGACAGAAGTCGTATGCTGATAAACTACACAGACCGATTGAGTTTAAGGTGGGTGACGAGGTTATGTTAAAGGTCTCACCTTGGAAGGGTATGATCCGATTCCGAAAGCGGGGCAAGTTGAGCCCAAGGTATATAGAGCCTTTCCGAATCATTGCTCGAGTAGGAGAGGTGGCCTATAGACTAGAATTACCAGATGAGTTAAGTGGAATTCACCCGACATTCCATGTATCTCATCTGAGGAAGTGTCTAGCGGATGAAGGTATGATTGTTCCACTGGAGGATATCGAAGTGGATGAACGGTTCAATTATGTGGAGCAACCAGTGGCAATCATCGATCAAAAATTATAGAGAATGAGGAATAAAGTGGTTCCTCTTGTGCGTGTATAGTGGAAGCACAGGAAGGGATCTGAGTCTAGGTTGGAGACTGAAGAAGAAATGAGACAACATTACCCACAATTCTTTGAGGAATAATAGGTTTCAGGGACGAAACCTATATAAGGGGGGTGGACTTGTAACACCCGGTTATTTTTTTTTGAAAGACAAGAAAGAAGAATAAAGTGAAGAAAAAGAAGGAAAAGAAATAAAACCCAAGTCTAGGGGTAAAAAGTGTCCAAAAGGACAAAATATTTGAAAAGTGGGTGTAAAAGGTGGTATGGCCGCCCATATGTCATACACATCACCAATTCTCGGATATTTTAGAGAGAGAA
>BJCM01267894.1:0-14087 GCA_018326385.1 Flaveria bidentis
GGTTTATTTTTGACCCTAGATTCTTGTCTTGATGTGAGACTCAACGCAAACACAGGTATCCAGACGAATTTCACCGGAAACCCTAAGATTCAGGAGAGCAGCGGAACGCACCAGCGACAAGATAACGTATGAGAGCTCAACCGAGCTCTGATACCATGTCAAAACTTAAACTCTTCTTGACAATAACAAGATCAATAACACAAGATAATACTTGAAATCCAACAAATAGTAACAAATAATGAATGTACCACAAGTCTCAATCTCTGAATCAGAGAAACAAGAACAGAAACAGAATCAGATCATCAACATGATGATCTGAATATACATCAACAAGTCTAGATGAACCACGATCGATAGACAAAACAAGTCTAGATGATCCACGATCGATAGACAAATCAAAAAAGGGTCATCCACACAATGAAACCCTAACAGAATATTCGAGAGAAAGCAGAGAAATCTTGTGCGTATGTGAGATTGAGAATGCTTAATGGTAATCCCACATACACGCTCACATATATAAGGCCCACGAACAACTCCATCTACAGCAGCCCATAAGCCCAGCTCCATAAGCTCAGCAACAACAGCCCAACTCCACAATCCCAAGACAAGAAACATAAACGAACATTAGAATCTAATAAAGAAATAAAAGCAAGAGGATAGAGATGTACCAGTATATGTTTAACAGTTGAGTAACTGTCTTGGTTGATGCTGACAGCATTCAGAGCCTCGATAGGAGTAGAAAGCTTGCTTTGTTGTGCAAGTCTTTGCTTAAGCACAAGTAGCTTAGACCATAGTTGAATGAAGGTTGGTTGCAGGTTAGTGTCTCAATATGTAGAAAAAACATGGTGAAGTTTGGATTTAGGCCTTGGAGTATTTGAAGTACCAAATTGGAATCACTTATGGGGTCACTGATTGAGAACAAGGCATTTGCAAGTTTCTTGGCTTGATCACCGAATGAGATAACAGATTGATTCCCTTGTTTCAATAATTGAAACTGAGTTCTTAACTAATTTTTCTTTGCAGAAGCCTATTGTAAGTAGGATTCTTCAAGAATTTCCCATAGTTCTAATGCTGACTTAGTATTGATAGCAAGATGATCGATGGTTGAGTCAAGAGTGGTGTTAATACAAGCAGCAACGTAACCATCACTTCGTTCCCAGGTTGCATATTCATGTGAAGATTTTTCTGGCTTGGATGAGTTGGGGTCAATGTGATGCAAAAGTCCCATAGTTCTTAGGATTGTGGTAAGTTGATGTTTCCAACTTAGATAGTTCTCACCTATTAGTTTTGTGGAAACCAGATTGGACAGATTTGTAGTGGAGAAGGTAGGCAAGGTTCTAGATTCTCTAGAAACAAGATTAGAAGCAAAGGCACTTGTTGAAGAGCTTGTTGTCATTGTTGGTTTTGTTATTGCTGGTACATGCTACTATTGCTCTAATACGATGAAAACAATCCAATAATATTATTTTCTCTATATTCAAGTGTTTCTTGAGTAAACACACACTCACACACACACACACGCACACACACACACACACACACACACACACACACACATATATATATATATATATGAAAGGAGAGCAACGAACTAGAGACATCAAAAGTCATATTGAGACTCTTGATATGAAAGCAACTGAAAATTAATAAACGAAATATAATGTGTAGTTAATATCATTATATATATATATTAATCAATTAATTAATTAATTGATTATCGTAGCTTCATTGAGTTTTTTTTTTCTCGACTCCATTCACTGGTTGTCTTGTCTCATGTATAGGCACGAGGCATGAATTATATTCATCATTGCAATCCACCTATCGTTCACCATGATCTCAAGTCTTCAAACCTTCTTGTCGACAAGAACCGGACTGTGAAGGTAATATTGTTTTGGCCTTCTTCCTTGCCTCTACCCTTGTGGCTTCTGTGTAAATGATTTGTATTTCCCACTAACAACTATAATGATTTTTGTAGGTTGGTGATTTTGGTCTTTCGCGTATCAAGCATCATACGTACCTCAAAACAAAGTCAGGGAGAGGAACGGTATTTAATATACAGATTTCATTCATTTTGAGTTCAAAGAGTCTAGTAACCAGAATAAGATTTTGCTTTTTGTAGCCTCAATGCATGGCTCCGGAGATTATTCGTAACGAGCAAGCTGATGAAAAGTATGTTCATATCTTGAAAAAAATATAGCTTTTTTCTTATATTTCGCTTAAAGCTGTGAATTTAACATATATGTTTAGGTCTGATGTATATAGCTATGGAGTGGTATTATGGGAAATTGTCACAGAGAAGGTCCCTTAGGATGATGTTAACCCAATGCGGGTACGTATGTTATATATGATAGACCTACTTAGTATCTTATCATTTCATATGTAATTATCTTGTATTTTATCCATTTCTCATGTATGTATGTGTATATTTGCTTTCTATTTAATAGTCATTCCAAATCATAACTCTCACATGGTATCATAGTGCCCATCCGATCCTCTCCCCTCCCTTTACTTCCCACCTTTTTCCCTTCCTCTTCTCATCTCCGATTATCTTCTTCCTCTCTTCATCTTCGGTTATGGCTTCTTCCTCATCTGATGGCACCCTCAATCTCAATACCATCCTTCATATGATTACTGTTAAACTCTCTTCTACCAATCATCTTCTTTGGAAGAACCAAATGCTACCGCTGCTTTCGTTCCAAAATATTCTATCCCATGTTGATGGTACCTCCACACCGCTACCGCCTGTCCTTCTCCGGGATGACAAAACTGTCCCCAACCCTTTGTTTGAATACTGGAAATTAGCCGATCAGAAAGCTATTATCTTGCTACATGCATCGTTATCGAAAGAAGCCTTGTCCGAGGTGATTGGCCTTTCCACCGCTCGGGACATATGGACAGCCCTTGATGCCACCTATAGCAACACGTCCATTGAACGTGTCCAAAACCTTCATGATCAACTCCGGTTAACTATCAAGGGTACGACTCCGGTTACTGAATTTGGTCGGAAATTCAAGAACATTTGTGATCAACTCTCCGCTATTGGGCATCCGGTTGATGACACGGACAAGCTTCATTGGTTCTTATGTGGTCTTGGCCCGTCCTTTGAAACGTTTTCTACTGCTATTCGTAACTCTAAACCTGCACCTGCCTTTCGTGATCTTGTTGTTCAAGCTGAAAACCATGAATTATTTCTTCGCTCCATTCACGGTTCTACCACTCCACTGGTTGCATTCACTGCAACTTCTCAAATTAACACTACTAAAAGTCGTGGTGGTCGATCGTACCGTGGTGGAATGTCTTCTGGTCGTGGTCGTGGTAGACGACAACCGCACTGCCAATTATGCCGCACTCAAGGGCATTATGCGAATGCATGCCCTTCGCTAGCCATCTTCGCCTCCAAGTCGACTACCACTAATGCCGACTTAGCCACCGCCTTCCATGCACAGTGCCATGTTACATCTTCAAACCCGGATTGGTATGTTGATTCGGGTGCTACCAACCATATGACGTTGTCTCTCAATAATGTTCATCATGCCTCACCTGTTGCGGGTGATGCGAAAGTCACATTTGGAAACGGTAAATCTCTTCCCGTTTCTCACATTGGTCATACTATTGTCGCTTAATCTTATGAAAAATCTGTTGTCTATTAGTCAATTGACATCTAATCATAACTTGGATGTATTGCTTTCCTATCCAAATTTTTTCATACAGGACAGGACGACAAAAAGGGTCCTAGCCCGGGGCAAATGTGACAATGGTCTCTATGTTTTACAGCCGGAACATCAAGCATTTGCAGCCAAGTCTACTTTGTCTTCAAAAGCATCTTTTGAATTATGGCACCTTCGTTTGGGTCATGTAGCTTTTGACACTATATCATCTTTAATTAAATCCGGTTGTCTTTCTGTAACTTCCGTCTTACCAAAACCTGGATTATGTGCATCTTGTGAACAATCTAAGGGGCATCATTTACCCTTTCACTTGAATAATAAACGTTCGTTGCACCCGTTGGATTTAATCCACTGTGATTTATGGGGACCATCCCCGGTTGTGTCACCCGATAACTATAAATATTATGTCGTGTTTGTTGATGACCACTCGAGGTTCACCTGGTTCTACCCGCTAAAATCAAAATCTGATTTTCAACAAATTTTACCTGTTTTTGTGAACTTGATTCAAACCCAATTCTCCCGCAAAATTAAAGTGTTTCAAAGTGATGGAGGTGGTGAGTTTATTAATAATATTGTTCGGGAATTATTTAATAATAACGGCACGTTTCATCGTATATCTTTTCCCCATACTCCACAACAAAATGGGCGTGCTGAACGGAAACATCATCACATCATTGAAACTGGATTAGAATGATGTTTAATGGTCGGGTTCCTCCGTCATATTGGGTGGAGGCATTTAGTTCGGCAGTCTATACGATTAACCGGTTACCATCTAAGGTCTTGGGAGAAAAATCCCCATTTGAGGTATTATTTCACACCAAACCCAATTATGACAATTTACGACCATTTGCTTGCACAGTCTACCCTTACTTGCGTGACTATTCGGCTCACAAATTGTCACCCAGAAGCATCCCATGCATCTTTATGGGGTATTGCTCTCAACATAAAGGGTACAAATGCCTTGACACATCGACTAATAGGGTCTTTATCACTCGTCACGCTTGATTTGATGAAACAAATTTCCCCTTTGCTGGTACCTCCGTGGGTGATGAGTACTCAATACCGCTGCATACGTTCTTTGAACCCACCGCCCCAACTTTTGTGCTCAAACCAACACCCACCATTGCACCTCTCCAACCCATGTTGCCCCTACCATGTATTCTTTGCCAACCCTCTCACCCCACTCCTCTTACTACATCTTCCAATCCACCCGACATCACTCAATCCCCTACCATGGATCCATATCCTCCTGGTCACGGCCTTTCGCCTAATTCAATGCTTACACCCACTACACTGATTCCACCCACTACCCCCTCTGTTCCTCCCACATCGAACCCTGATCCTGTGTTAAATCCAACCGCTGTTGGGTCTAGTACCAATCAACCTCCTCCGGTGGTTCATCACATGATCACTCGATCCAAGGCAGGGATCTTTAAACCCAAGCATCAAGCCAACCTTGTGCATATTCAGGATCATGCCTTAATTTCAACACTCTTTGCAAGCTTCGAGCCAAGTGGTTACAAATCTGCTGCCAAGCATCCACATTGGGTTGGTGCCATGAATAAAGAGATCACCGCCCTCCATAAGAATAATACTTGGACATTAGTTCCCCGCCTAAAGTCTCATAATGTTGTGGGTTCAAAGTGGTTGTTTCGAACCAAGTATCACTCGGATGGCTCTATTGATCGCCACAAAGCTCGTTTGGTAGCTCAAGGGTTCAGTCAAATCCCCGGTATGGACTATTCCCACACTTTTAGTCCGGTTGTAAAGGCTTCTACCATTCGGGTAGTTTTATCATTAGTTGTCCTTAATAACTGGAAGCTTCACCAACTAGATGTAAATAATGCCTTTCTACATGGGAACTTGCACGAAACTATCTATATGGAACAACCACCAGGACATGTCAACCCTATGTTTCCCAATCATGTGTGTCGGCTCAACAAAGCTCTTTATGGGCTCAAACAAGCTCCCCGCGCATGGTTTCATCGCTTAAGCACATTCTTACTACAACACGGCTTCACCTGTAGTCGTGCCGATCCATCTTTGTTTGTGCTCAACCGTGACTCTACGCTAATGTATCTATTAGTTTATGTGGATGATCTTATTCTCACTGGGAACAATACAAACGCTCTTCAATCATTCATTGCTACTTTGCACAATGATTTTGCCATTAAAGATCTTGGTAGCTTGAATTATTTTCTTGGATTGGAGGTTGTTAGCACACCGACGGGACTATTCTTGGGTCAGTCTAAGTATGCTCATGAGGTTCTGGACCGGGCAGGTCTTTTGGATTGTAAATCGGTTCCTACTCCGCTTGCTCCAAATGTGTCCTTAACCAAAGATGGGGAACCTTTCAGTGATCCAACGCTCTACCGGTCTCTTGTTGGGGCTCTCCAATATCTCATAATCACTCGTCCTGACATCTCTTATGCAGTGAATCAAGTAAGTCAGTTCTTGCAAGCTCCCACACAAACGCACTTCAAATGTGTTAAGCGTATTTTGCGCTATGTCAAGGGCATGTTGGCGTTTGGATTAACCTTTTCCAAACCCACTCAAACCTCTATTGTTGGAGACCCAACGTTCTACCTATGGTTACTCTATATTTCTTGGGGGAAATCTTGTGTCCTGGATTGCTAAGAAGCAACCAACTGTAGCTCGCTCTAGTTGTGAGTCTGAATACCGGGCCATTGCTAACACAGCTGCCGAAATTGTGTGGATTACACATCTCCTTACTGAGTTGCATGCGCTTCCTCCAACTCGGCCTACAATATTATGTGACAACAAAAGTGCTTTGTTTCTAACTCAAAATCCGGTCTCCCACAAACGAGCTAAGCATATTGATTTGGATTATCATTTTGTCCGTGAAGTAGTCACCTCTGGAAAGTTGTACACTCGGTTTGTTCCTACCAAGCTTCAAGTGGCGGACATTTTCACCAAGAGTTTACCTCGCCGACAATTTGAGTTCTTTCGTAACATGCTTCGGCTTGGTCCTCCACCGTTTCGCTTGAGGGGGGATGATAGACCTACTTAGTATCTTATCATTTCATATGTACTTATCTTGTATTTTATCCATTTCTCATGTATGTATGTGTATATTTGCTTTCTATTTAATAGTCATTCCAAATCATAACTCTCACAATATATTCTCAACATCCCAAGTGTCAAGTTCAATGTTGTTGTTTTCACTTTAAGGGTTTAACATATTGCTTTTGTCATTGAGGTTAATATGGTTGTATATCTCTACATTAATTTATGGTAAGTTTTTGTGTCAAGTTTGAAATTCTGAGGTAGCTTGTTAATTTGACCTCAAAAGCCAAAGTGTCTATTTGTTTGACTATCAACGTCAAGCATAGCGGTTCATAAATGCAGAATTAATCTGTAAATCGTATAAAGTTAGAAAACAATATCTATCTGTTCTAGTCTATATTATATTATATTTTTATATTGTTTAATTCAGTGGTTTAAAAATGATATTAATTTTGACCTCAAAAGTGAGGTGCATGTTTGTATGACTCTCGGTCAAGCATACCGCTTTGTACAAGAAATTCTGGGCATAAAATTATATATAAAGCTCTAAAATTCTTTCTGTTTTAAATCCTCTTATAGCTAATAATGGGATTGCTAAATTTTATAGAAATAAAACATGTTTTTTCATGAGATTGAAATTGAAAAATTGTTTGTTTGTTTGACCTTAACGGTCAAAGAGCCATTTCACTTATTCTTATAGTTGTAGGTTATTGCAGCCGTAGGGTTCATGAACGAAAGACTAGGCATTCCAAAAGATGTGGATCCTCTGTGGGCATCACTTATCGAAAGCTGTTGGTGCAGGTTTGATCCCATTAATAAAGTTTATTTGACTAAACTCCTCCATAAATGGTTTACTTCAATCATCTTTAATTTTATGGACAGCGTTCCACAATCACGCTCAACGTTCCAAGAAATACTATTTAAACTTACAGATATGAAAAAGAAGTTTGCGGTTGAACGTAGAAGATAACAGCCAGAAAAGTGATTGTACGTAAAACAAAAGAAAAAAAATAATATACTTGACCCGTCTAATTTCCAAACAAAATTATATCGAAATGTATAAAAACTCATAATATACATATAAATCACATATATAACAATCGTCTCGACTTGTTTCTAAACCAAATTTAGGTTTAAACATATAGTAACTAAGATTTATACCGTCGAACGAAGAAGTCTTATATAGTACACTCATTTTTGTACAAAATTTTCATAAAAACATAAGCGAACATCAAAAGGTAGATAATCTCAAATCGTATATACAAATATGCATGAAAACGTTTTTATATTTTATAGAACACGTACATAAAAATACCAACATCACAAATTAGTTTTTTTAAATAAAAACTATATTGGTGTAGAGCAGTTATAGTTAAATTCAATAAATTAATACTATTATTATTATTATTATTATTATTATTATTAATATTATTATTATTAATATTATAATAATAATTATTATTATTATGATTATAATTATTATTATGATTATAATTATTATTATTATTATTATTTTTATCATTATTATTATTATTATTATTATTATTATTACTATTAATAATAATAATAATATTATTATTATTATTTTTATTATTATTTTGTTTTATTTTAATAATAATATTATTATTATTATTTATTACTTTTATTATTATTATTATTTTTATTTATATTATTAATAATATTATTATTACTATTATTATTACTATTATTAGTACTATTATTATTACTATTATTATTTCTATTATTTATTATGTTATTATTACTATTACTATTATTATTACAACTATTATTACTACTATTATTACTATTATTATTACTAATATTATTACTACTATTACTATTATTACTATCATTATTGCTACTATTATTACTACTATTATTACTACTATTATTAATACTATTATATGGAATCAGTAACTATTCCTATAGATGCTCATACTAAACTATCAAGCTCTGATTGTTTTACATTAGATGCTGAAGTTAGATATATGGAGAAAGTATCTTATTCCAATGTTGTTGGGAGCTTAATGTACTTCATGGTATGTACAAGGCCGGATATTGGGTCTGCTGTGAGTTTAGTTAGCAGGAATTTGTCAAATCCGGGTAAAGCTCATTGGGTGGTTGTGAAATGGATCTTGAGGTATATCAAGGGTACTAAAAACTATGGCTTAGTGTTTGGGCATCGTGAACATAAGAAGTGGGATAGGATTGCTATTTATGTTGATTTGATTTTGCCAAAGATCTGGATAAGGGTAGATCTATTACAGGGTATGCATTTCAAGTGATGGGTAACTTGGTGAGTTGGAAAGCTCAGTTGCAGCATGTAGTAGCATTATCTACAAAAGAGGCTGAGTACATAGCACTGACTGAGGAGTCAAGGAAGCTATATGGTTGCATGGTTTTGGTTCTGAGTTAGGGATCAAAGTTGCAGACTCAGTGGTGTATTATCATAACCAGGGTGCAGTCCAATTGTCAAAGAATGACATGTTTCATGAGAGAACAAAACACATTAATGTGAAGTTACACTTCATAAGGGATGTGGTGAATGTTGGAAAGGTGAAAGTGGAAAGTGTGTCTACTTTGGAGAATCCAGCGGATGTGTTTACACAGTTTTTACCTGGTATGAAGTTCAAGTTTTGCTTGGATGCATTAGGAGTTGGTTAAAATCTTCTTTTGGATTTTAAATATGAGATTGTGAAGTATTACAAGCCAAAACAAGTGTTCTTTCAAAGCTTAACATCTTTTTTCCGAAGCTTGGTTGATATCTTCTGAAGGTTAAGTTTGCTTCGGAAGGAATTTAAGATTTACTTAGGATATCTTCCGAAAAGAATCTTCTAAAAGGTTATTTCTGATCAGAAGATATAGTGCAGGGTCCTTAGTGTAAATATTTTCAATATTTGTTGAGTGTGTCTGTTATAGTTAGTTAATCACTATTACTATAAATAATGACCTGATGTAATCGGTGGAATAGCTCTCGAATAGAACTCAATAGAACTGAATAATGAATAGAGTTGAATCATCTGTAAATTCTTGTTCATAAAATTCTTGATAGTATTATTTCTCGTATTATCTTGTTAAAATTCCGCGTTCTTTTCTCAATTGGTTTTACAACATAATTGTATAGCGACATAAGTAATTGTGTCGATAGAACATGAGTACAAATTAACTTGGTTAATTTATTACAGAAATTAAGGAGACAAACAAGTATATATAATATATTGAACGGAGCGTACATATGCATGCATGCATGATTAATTATGGGTCTAGCTTGGTATCATATCCTGAAACATATATTAATATTAATGAAGTTAAATAATTAAAGGAGTGAATTGAAAGTAAGTTAAAGATGAAAAAATATATTAAGAAAAAGATGATGGAGCTTACTGAACGTATTCGACATTGATTTTGGCCCTGTGAGATTTGGAGATGGCGGAGAAAGCATCGTTGGACAAGAGAATAGTGGAAGGACATGGGGTTTTGGAGCAATAATCGACCACCCTGACATCAATGCTGCCGTCTTTGCACGGTCGTAGTTTTCTACTCCCACTGAGGCATTTCAGTCTGTAGCGCCTGCCGCAGGCCGCCCCGTTGTCCCACAATCCTTCGCTCACTGCTATAAACAAGTTTCCTGATGGAAATTGATCTGCTTCGTTTCCGTTGCACTTGGTAGCTACAATATTTATTCAAATACACGTACAAACCTATGTTTTAATTTTCTGACTTTTTCAACATTCATGATCAACTTCATTAATTAATCAATTAATTATAAATAACGTATAGACGCACGTACGTGTGTAAGGAGGGTCATATGATGTGGCGGTGCCAATATCACCCAAGGCGTACTTGAGGCCTAAAAACACAAATAAACACATCAACTTTGTTATTACCACCATATTTACTTCGATTCGATTTATACACCACACACTTGACTCTTGACTTGACACTACTCTTCTTCAATTCTAATTCTCTCTCTCTCTCTCTCTCTCTCTCTCAAGATATGATGCACCGCTTAATTTCTTGTCTATTTATATATCCTCAGCTCCCCAATTATATCTATATATATATATATATTATATAACACACGTGCGTTATGCTATATGAGTCAAGATGATGTAGTAATTTAATTTTATATTGTTATGTAGTTTAAGAAAGTCTATGACTGCTAATTAAACATATGAAATATGAATTGGTTTGCATATTAATTATTTTATTGATTTACACAACCTTAAAGTTATTGTGTTCTAGCTGTGCATGATCCAAGTGCATATCATGAGTTTTAGTGGTGTATATCAACTTGTATGATGTATTAATACAAAATACATTATAATATGACAACTTTTGGAAGACTTGAGATGAAATTGGTTTACACAACCTAAGTTAGGAACCTATAAAGATAAGTAATATAGTCTTGTGTTTTTATCGGATAAACTATAAAACTTGCACCTCATCCGACTTTGCATGAAACCTACTTTCTATAGGTTTGGCTAATTAAAGTAAAAATGCTTTTTTTAATACCTACCACTAATTACTTCTTTTTCTTTTAGATTAAGATGACCTCTGATATAACATAAAACTACATTTTTTAAGATTATTAATCAAATAGTTAGTGGCAGACCTTGACTTCTTTCTCGCAAAACGCAACGTCCGATCTATATTATTGTTATTTGATCGAGTGTCGTGAGTCAATAAGAGAAATATATAAGTTAATTACAGGGTCTGTTAACCATACCAAGTACGGATAATAAGGTCAACTTCAGTACAGATAAGTAAACCTCCACAAGAATTTATGAGATGTGTAAGACTTTATATGTTTAAAGTGAAATATGAATTAAAAAGATATGATTAAAAAAAACAACTAACTTGATTAATAGTTTTGAAAATATTATTAGAAAAGGCAATCACTTCGGGATGCAGGTTCAAAGATCCACATTAGGTTAAGCAAGAATTGATTGGAAGTCACGTATACATGACTTTGTAAAATTTGTGTAATTAATGTGATGTCTGTGGAACAAACTTATAAGTTTCGCTCATTCATACAAATACCAAGCCGTATATATCAAACATTCTCACACACTCACACACACACCAAACTATTCATGATCAAAGAATCAAATGCGAATGATAGCAGGCAAATGCTTAAGCATACAAAATCATTTAACTTTAATCAAAACGTATAATTGAATTCTATGTCAAAAACTTAATTCAAACTAAAATCTTATTTTTTTACTTACAAAAACTATCTATCCGGAGATAATTACAAATAAATTAACTGCTCAACAACATGGTTGGACCTTCAATAGTTGATCGGAGGTTGTTGATGCTTGAATAGGGTGAAACCATGGTGAAAGAAACTCTCAAAATTGTCATCAAAGCGTCCAAAATTTACACGGAAAGATCTCCTTCGAAACACCTAGTGATTGGGTTCAAATAGAAGCGAAAATCCTCAAAATCCAAAGGTTTTTGGTGTGACCGGCATATCATACGTACGTCCGCCCCAGCATATGATAAACCGGGATTAGGTTTGTACAGTGCTTGATCTTTGATATCTGTTAAAATACAATGACTAATTCACTACTCAGCGTATGATTTCCTCACTAAAATCCTTTAAAAGAGAAAACTAGAAACTAAACAAGTGCACGTTTGATTTCATCATGTCAAAGATCGCTAGTATTAACTAAGACCAATTAAAATAGACACGACTTTTAGTTACAATTCAACGGTAAATTATCTTGTGAAAATGATAAAGCATGTAGGAGATCAACTTCAAGTTAGTGGAATTGAAGGATGGATGATATTATATTAAAGCTTCATATAAAGTGGTTAAATTCGTCGTCATCCACATTTACTATTACTCAATTGTTAACGTCGGCGGAGCTCCACTACTCAATATATATTTATATTAATAGTAAACTAGTTGTTTTCTTAGATGCTTGCGTCAAATTAACTCTGTGAAATTTGTTAGTGGATCTTGACGCTGCTTTTTTATACAAAAATGTTGCAGTTGATGTATAGAAATCAAAAGGAAAACTATTACTTATAATTTGTATTACCATCTACAATTGTGTTGCATGTAATTAGCATGAATCAAAGGTACACCTATGTCTTGATTTTTAATACAGGGCTCTACCACTACAAGAAACCTTAACAATTGCGGCGACACCTTTAATGGCGACGGGACCTTTAGCGGCGACACTTTTAGTGGCAACAATATTAGCGGCGACATGTCGCCGCTAAAGGTTGACGATCCTTTGTTAATTGTACTGACTCATATTTGGCCGTTGATCGACCATTAGATCTAACGGCTAAAAGTTAAAAAGTACATAACCATTAGCGGCGACGCGTCGCCGCTAATGCTCAACAATATACGCGGGACTTTCAGCAACCTCCCTCTTCACTTTCCCTCCACAAACATTACCCCTTACACCCGACGCCACTCCTGCAGCCACCGGTCGTCAATACCGACGCAGCCACCGCTCTCCGACACCACCCCAGCTACCACCATCCATAGCCACCACCATCCACAGCCAACATCATCCGACGTGCACCACAACCAACACCAGCCGACGCCACCACCCACCACAGCCACCACCATCGCCGACCACCACCACCAGTTGAGAACCATCGCCACTGTTGCTCCTGTTCCGTCACCGCTATTACAAAGATCTAGTATTTTTTTGTTTTTTTCTTTTTTTAAAGATTTTTGGTTTCTAGATGTAAATGTTTAAAGTGGTGCTTAGTCGATAAAATTATTTTTTTGATTAATGTTGTTTTGGATGAGATAACATATAATTTATGATTTAAGTTTTGATTAGTTATATGTATATGTTGAAACCATATATTAAAGATGTAAATGTTTAAATTTTGGACTAATTAGATTAAGATTAGAAATCATATTTGTTGAAACATATAATTTATGTAACATCCGTTATTTTCAAGTTATAAACCCGAACCCGAACTAAAATCAAACTTTCTTACGATATGAATTTCTTTATTTAAATTATTTTATTTATATTAATGAATTATATAGATTAGACGTGTAGTTTAAACAATATCGTGAATTAATTTATTCAGCTTATTATTTAAACAACTTATAATAACTCGTTGATTTATAAATAATTCTTTTTCATATAATTATAAAGTTTATTAATCATGTTACAACAAATAACTAAATAGAAAAGACTTATTAAAACTCATAAAGTTATAAAATAAATTTTAATAAACTTATAAAGTTTTATTAGTAATTATGAATTTTAAATACTGAAAATAAATAATCAAATTATAAAGTTTACAAGTTTTATAAAAGTTATAAATATTAACAAATAAATAATTTGATTGATTATTCAAATTGGTTTTATAAAGTCTATAAAGATTTTATAAAAAAGTTATTAAAAT
>BJCM01267895.1:0-11232 GCA_018326385.1 Flaveria bidentis
TGGTGAAGTAGAAATAGGTGTTGGTGACAGATCAAGTGATGGAGAAGATGATCCAACATCAGCTGAAGTTGCATCATTTGCTGAAGAGGTGGAATGAGTAGGAGATGGGGTTGAGGAAATAATATTTGTTGAAACATTTGGAATGGACGCATCATCATCGAAAACAGGAAGATTAAAAGAATTAAACACGGATCGGAGTCAAAGAACCATGCTGGTTCAGATCGAACATCAGAAGAGTTAGACTCCTGCCAATCAACATAGAACGACTCTTGAACGATACATGTTCTCTTGTTATATACGCGATAGGCCTTTTGAGAAGAAGAGTAACCAAAAAAGTAACATTCGTCAGACACGGCACTGAACTTTGACTTTTAAGATTGAGTATTTAGAAGAGTGCAAGAACAACCAAATGGCTGAAAGAAGTCAATTAGAGGTTTCCTCTTATGAAAAAGTTCATAAGGAGTCTTCATTTTGTCATTGACAATCAACACTCGGTTTAGAACATATGAAGCACAATTCACAGCTTCAGCCCAATAAATAATGGGTAACGAAGATTCGTTCAGCTACACCATTCTGTTGAGGTGTCCTGGAAGCACTAAATTGTCTCACAACTCCCTTTTGAGCATGGAATGAATCAAGAATCTGATTTTTGAATTTAGTGCCATTTTCACTTCTCAGGCCCAGAACCTTTCTCTTGCTAATTGACTCGATTGAAAGTATTAACTTCTGCAATTCTTCAGCAACCTCTCCTTTATGTGCAAGAAATCTCACCCATGAATATCTTGAGAAATCATCTGTAACAACAAGGCAAAAAGATTTTTTAGCAATAGATTTAACAATAATTGGGCCAAACAAATCAGTATGTAACAACTCGAGAGGACAAGTTACGTTGTTTTCAAGTGTGGGCTTATGTGGTTTCTTGTGTTATTTGCCCTTGGCACAAGCCATACATTTTTCATTCACAGAAAAATCTTTTAAAGGGAGTCCTCTAACGACATTGTTTTTGACTAATTTGTTTATTATTTTAAAGTTAATGCGGCCTAATCGATGATGCCATAAAAGAGACTCAAAGGTTGAAGCTTTAGAAAGAAGATAGGTTGCAGTAGACTTTGATTCGCTGGAGTTCATATCAAGAAGATATGTGTCATGTTTTCTTGGAGCACGTATAAGAATCAAATCATCTGGAATATCATTCTCTAATTTTAAAAATAAACATTCATCAGATTTAAACAAGACTGGAATGTCTTTATCGCAGATTTGAGAAACACTCAGAAGATTAAATGCCAGCTCAAGAACATAGTTGACTTTCTCCAAAGTTAAAGAACCATTGGTAACTTCTCCTTGACCAATCATCTTTCCACCTTTTTTGTCACCAGCAAAAGCAACATATCCTCCATCTATAATCCGATAATTCGTCAGCAAGTCTTTCAGCCCTATCATATGTTTGGAGCATCCACTATCTACATGCCACACGTTGTTTACAATCTTAGTGGATGACTCCTGAAATGAAATAACGAACAGATTAACCAGGTGAAATAGGAACCCAAGATTGAACAACTTTATCTTTAGAAGAAGCAAATTTTTTTCAAAAGAAATTATTAACCAATTTTGTTAATTTATTTCCAAAATGGTTCCTATTAAAATGACCATGAAGCAATGTAGGACAATTCTAGACAAGATGGTCCTCTAGATCACATCTTAAACAATGAGGTTTGTGTCTAGGTCTGTGATGTGATGAGATAGGAATATGATCAATGGTAATTTCCTCATCACATTCAGATACGCTAGAATCAATGTCACTAAATGTCTCATACATGCCATGAGGTCGAATTTTATGTGAACAAGAATTATTATTTACAAAAATAGATGAATGATCTTCTAACGTACCAGTAGAACTAGTTCCACTGGTGCTAGTTTCAGACGACGTGGTAATTCCTTCTTTTGATAAAGACATATTTAATGGAGTAAAAGATGTAATTGGATGAGAAAAGAATTTTTTAAAACAATTAGTTTTAATTTGCTCGGTCGACTTTGTAGAAAGATTAGTTGCACCATTATCATCACCAGAACAAAAGACATCACTACAGTGTACTGAATTTAAAAATGAAATAGTACCATCATGAGAACATGAAACTACAGTGTCTGTTACAAGAGAACTAGAAACAAAAACAGAATTTAAACTAGACTTATGATCTAAAATAGACTGCTGAGAATCGGGTGAACTAATACTAGTGCATCCAAGCCCACTAGTTGGTCCATAGTCGTAGTCGTCACGAACGTGCTTAGAATTATCACCCTCTAAACCTGCAGACATACTGTAAGAATCTGTTTTGATTAAATCATTAGAAGGATGAGGAACAGGCATAGGATAATAACAGTATGTACTAGGCGGAGGATAAAATTTTACATTTTCATATCCCAATCTCGTTTTAATCGTAGCTCCTCGTTGAGATTTACACAAATCATCATGTTTCATTCCTGATGTGGTCCATTTATCTAACTTTGACTGGAGCTTGCTTGTTTCAAATTCAACAAGGACAACTCTCTCAGTCAAAGTGTTAATCTCAACATTTCTTTCCAACACGATTTGTTTTAAATGATCATTTTCTTTTAAAGCCTCATTTAGTTTAACAAAATATTTTGATTCATTGATTTTAAGTTCATCATTAATTCGTTTAAATCCTTTTCATATCAATTAATAACCAATTAGCTTTATGAATCCCAAATAATCTTATTTTACAAGCAGATGAACACATATCCTGAATTACCTCATATGGAAGTCCTATCACCATCCTTTCAGCCGCTAAGGCCTTTTCACATTGGCACACTAGAGTACTTGACTTGCTTTCCTAAATGGTGGCAGTATCATCATCATAATCTTTTCCTTGACCAACGTATGAACTTCCTTCCTGCTTTAGACCTTCAGATTTACCTGCCCTCATTCCAACATCTTTCTCTTCTTTCTCATTCACAGATGACACAACTTTCTCTTTGAATTCCTTGAAAAGGTCAAATCCATCTTTACCATCTTCCTTCTCTTTCCCTTTAACAAGCTCAACAACCAAAGCATGATTTATCTCAGTCCTTGTTTCCTCAACCTCAGCACTCCAATCAAAGTTAGAAATCAATGCAGTTTCCTTTTTGTGATTCACATCTTCCTTCTCCTTCTCAATTGTTAATCTTGGAACTCCTGAATTGCTAGAATCGGTGACAACTAGTGATGGGCATTCATGTTTGAAATGCCCCAATTGTTTACAGTTGAAACATCTCAGTTTTGACTTATCAAATCCCAGTTTTGAATTAGAAGTTTGTCCGCCGAAGTTCTTTCGTCCAGTACGCTACATAAACCTTCGAGCTCTAAGAGTCAACATTACCATTTGCCACTGGATGTCAGTTTCTTCAAGATCATCAGGATCTACCTGATACATATCTTCCATTTTCATTCCTTTTCCTTTCAACTCTCCTTCCACAAGTGTTTCATAACTTTGAACAAACATTCCAAAGAGGGCCACTGTTTCTGATGGAACTGAAGTTTCAACATTTGCCTTAGAATTAATCTGATCTCTTCTAACCGTAACATTTCATCCTGAGAAATTACTTGTATTAACTCCTCCTTGAATTGAATTCTGTATTTAAGAGCTAGCAGCGGATGATAATAAAGCAGCATTTTGAGAAAAACTAGATGTAGGCATCATGGTCTGGTTAAATTCCCGTCTCTTCATGTCCAACTCATAGGATTACAGCTTATTGATAATATCCATCAGCTTGCAGTCTGTGAACCCTTTTTCTTGTTTTATCATCCTCACCTACAGATTCCACTAAGGTGGGAGAGAATCTAGTAGCATGTTAACTTGTTCACTGTTGGAAAGCTTTTCATCGTATTTCTTTAAGGTGCTTGAAACAGTCAAGAAATGATTTGTGAGATCTGTCAGACTCTCGTTCTTGTATCCAACAAAGGAATTGAATTCCTTCTTAGCTTGAATGCTTTTATCCTTTACAAAATATGCATTACCATCATAAAACTCACATAGGGGATCGTAAAGAGATTTAGCATTTTTATACTCTGCAAAACGATTGTAAATGTCTGGTGCCAGGCATAAAGTTAAAGCACTAAAAGCCTTTTGGTCACGATCGATCAACTTTAGATCCTTTTCAGTGAAAGAAGACGGGTCCTTATTTTGATAGACAACATCACCAACAGTGACAGTTGGTATGTGAGGACTAGAAATAATCGATTCCTATTGGTTGTGATCAGTGTAGAAGAAGAAAGCTTTGAGACATCTCTTCCAATCTTCAAAATTGTCTCCGTTAATGAGTCTCGGAGGCATATTAGGAGCAACACTTTCAAGATCGGCAAGTGTGAGTGATGTTAACTTAGACATTGTAGTTTCGCAGGGATTGATGTAGTTTCGGCAAGAAAATAGATAATTTCGCTGACAATTTCGCAGAAAAAGGTAACTTCGCAGACAATTTCGCAATGAGAACTACTTTCGCTGATACTTTCGCAGAGGAAGTTAATTTCGCTGACAATTTCGACAGCAGTTTCGCTAGCCAATTGTCACAATAGCCTTAGTTTCGCTAGTAAGTTCGCATGAAACAAGCTTGAACTTTCATTCAAAATAACTTTCGGCGGCAATTTTGCTTGTTAAACCTTCACAAGCACTGATGAACTTTGGTTCAAAAAGACTAGTTTCACAGAACAACTAGAGAACACTTTCAATAGTGATAACACCCATAGTTTCGCTGGAAGATGATTACAGTTTCGTTGAAAGAATAGTAGTTTTGCTAGTCGAACCTTAAACCCTTATTCAACCCAAAATCAGTCTGAAATCATCAAAAACTCAATAAATTTGAGATCTGATGATTAGCAAAGCTTCCACAACCGAAAACAAGCTAAACTCAATCAATTTTCATATCAAAAACACCCAATAAGGAACTGAAAGTTAATTGAAACTAGATATTAAACAAAAACCACCAAAAAACTCAACAAATCATGAGCACTAATGCTTTGATACCATATTGTTGGTCCATATGATTGTATTACAGTGCAAATGATATGAAGAATCATTCAATATCCAACAAACATGCTAAACAACAAGAACAAAGAGGATTGAACACAATAAGAACTCATTCATGATAAGACAATGATCATCAACAATCAATAACATAAAGCACAATGATATTTCTATGTATTAACTACTTTGAAATGGTAACTTGCAACAATGATAAACGATTAGGGTTTTGCAAGCTTACTCAACAATGAAAAGGATCAAATTTATATAAAGCAGTATATAGTTTCGCCCGGAGAACAGTAGTTTCGCCAGGGTAACTAATCAGCTAACTGTGAGCGAAACTATAGTTTCGCTCACAGTTTTGCTAGACTGCCAAAATACATAAATCTAAGTACATACAAAAGGAAACTAACAAAAGACCTATTACAAGTAAAAGTAAACAATCTAAACTAAGGTGAGTCCAACCTAAACATGATCTACACTTATCCTCAGGTCAATGCCACCGCACAACAGAGAGGCGCACAACCTATCTTCTTGTTAGAGCATTTATTTTTCTTTTGCACATAACACATCAACAACATAAGTTATTAGCTTGATTGCACTTAGAAGTTTTTCCATGTGCTTTGCTCATTTTTATGGTCATTCACAGACATTTGTGGCATCTATTTTGCTCGTCACCCCTTATTGGAAATGCGTTGATTGTGTGAACCAGGGATATGATGGGAACCCACAGCGAGTTGAACAACTTAGTTTGAATTTAAATCACCAATGAGGTTTACTCATCTATTGTTTTGAATCTACCGACACATCATGTAATGAACTAGCAGCCTCTAGGTCTACTTTCTCTATGTTACCTCAGTAGCATACTAGTTTTACTATCATATTTCCTTTTATTTTCCTTAGATTTCTTAGACTTATAATTTGAATTTTGCATCTTAATCATTTAAATCCTTTTGAAGTCCCAAACAATTTGTTTCCTGTGTACTATCATTTTCCATAACCTTTGAATCAAACTCACAGATTTGATTTCATTTCTTTCAGCTAATCTGCCCTCCCCCATCATTTTTTAAGTAAATAAATACTGCAAGAATTAAATAATAAACTAAACTATTATCCCCCTAAAATTCTAAAACTGAAAATATTTTTGTGTTTTTGGATTTTTAATAGACAGGAAAATAAAATAAAAGAAAAGAAATAAGAAACTAAGAAAAACATATCAGGCTAAGACCTTTCGTCTTCTAGAATCACATCACTTTTATTTTTCACGTCATTAACCTCTAAGAGATATAAAACCCTCGGTTTTTCAATTGCATTTATGTAGAGGTCGGCGCGTTGAAAATCCGTATTAATTTTAACAACATCGATTAATTGCTTTTCAAAACAGTCATGTATAAAGTGATATTTAATACCGATGTGTTTTGGTTTAGGGTGTTGGACCGGATTTTTGGTGATAGCAATAGCAATAGAATTATCATAAAAATAGGGGTGTTAGAAAATTGCAAACCGTAGTCGCGCATTTGATATTGAATCCAAATGATTTGTGAACAACAACTTGCAGCATCAACATATTCAGCTTCACATGTTGACAAAGCAACTGATGTCTGCTTCTTATATTGCCAGGTGACTAACCGTCTACCAAAGAACTGACATCTGTTGACTTGTAATTCATCTTGCAACCACCATAGTTTGAGTCACTATACGTTATAAGCTCAAAGTCATCATCATAAGGATACCACAACCCGAGTGTTGGAGTACCCTTCAGATAACGAAAAGTCCGCTTAACGCCTATGAGATGATTTACTTTTGATTTTGCCTAATATCTGGAACATAGACACGTGGCGTACATAATATCAGGAATAGAGGTTGTGAGGTACATTAGGGATCCGATCATTCCTCTGTACATGGTAGCATCAACCAGATCACCATTTTCATCGGGTACCACATCATGGTTCGTGGCCATTGTAGTTCTAGCAATTAAAGCATTCTCCATGTCGAACCGACTAAGGATATCACCTACATATTTGGACTGATGCAGGAAGATTCTTTTTGGTGTCTGATCCACCTGTGATCCAAGGAAGAACTTCGTCTCCCCCATGGCACTCATCTCAAACTCTGCTTTCATTACAGATTCAAATTCTTTACATAATTCTTCATTCTTGGAACCGAAGATTATGTCGTCCACATATATCTGTACCAACAGTAAATCAACATCTTTTTCTTTGATGAATAACGTACAGTCAATAACCCCTCTGCGAAAACCATGTTTCACTAGATGAATTGAGAGTTTCTCATACCAGGCTCTAGGGGCTTGATGGAGCCCGTAGAGAGTCTTGTCCAGTTTGTAAACTCTATCTCGATGATAAGGATCCTCGAATCCTTCGGGTTGACTGACGTAGACTGTCTCACGGATTTCACCATGAAGGAATGCACTTTTGACATCTAGTTGATAAACTTTAATCTTCATGTAGGATGCATAGGCTAGAAAGATACGAATAGCTTCCATCCGAGCCACAGGTGCAAACACTTCATTATAGTTAATGCCTTCGACTTGTCTAAACCCTTGAACCATAAGTCGAGCTTTATTTCTAATTATGACCCCTTGGTCATCTTTCATACACTTCAATACCCATTTAGTGTCAATCATCTTAGCACCTTTTGGTCTATCCACAAGGATCCATACTCCTATCTTCTTGAATTGTAGGAGTTCTTCTTGCATAGCACTAACCCATGCCTTATTTTTTAAGGCTTCACTTACATATTTTCGCTTAAATTGAGACACAAAACATTGATAAGCACCATCATGAAGATAGCCTTTTTCCATGACTGAGGCATAATCAGTTGAGTATAACTGATTTCGAGTCTGCACTCCCTATAGTACACCCCCAATGATGTTGTCCAGGGGATTATACACATTGATTTGAGACCTGGGAGTGGTGGGAACAACTACTTCCTGATCCAGATTTTGAATCCCATGTTCAGTATCTGTAGCTGTTGGATTATGTGGTTCAGAAGTGTTAGTGGCATCAAGATCTGATGCTTGTGTACTTTCATTTGTAGGAACCTGTTCCTCCTGGTCCATATTTTCAGTCTCCATAGCTTCATCATCAAAGGAGGAGTCACTTACATCAAGCTCTCCCCCTGAAGAACTAGAAGAATCGTCTAGTGGAACCGATGCTGTCGAGTCTTGTGGAGGAGTGTTCAGAACATCGTACATCATTTTAGCCGATAACTCATCATTAGGAAGGGAGGGAGGTAAGTTGAAGGACTTAAAAAATCCATCATAGCCGAAGAAGAATGAAGGTCCTTTTCCAGCAGAGGGTGGTGTATCTTTGAACATCAACATTGCACCACACTTCTACCTAACCTGTTAAGTTGTTATAAACTCTCTTGTCTAGTATTCTATATCCGAGAAAGATACCTTCTTTAGCCTTCTTACTAAACTTCCCAGTCTGAGTTTTCTTCAGCAACATGCATGGTGCACCAAATGGTTCGAGATACTCCAAGTATGGTTTACGTCGCTGGAGCAGTTCATAACATGTTTTACCATGATGTTTGACCACCAAGACTCGATTGAGAGTGTAGCATGCATTAGCCACTACCTCGTTTCAAAATTGAATAGGCAGTTTGGAGTCAGCTAACATCGTTCTTGCTATCTCCATTAAGTTCTGATTCTTCCTCTCAGCAACCCCATTCATTTGTGTAGTGTAGGCAAACGTAAATTGATGCACAATTCCCTTCTCTCTATAGAACGCCTCCATCCACTGATTCTTGAACTCTGTTCCTTTGTCTGATTAAATATGTCTTACTTTCAGCATGTAGAGTGATTCTAGAGTAGTTACTAGATGTTTGAATGATTCAAATGTCTCTGATTTGGATTTCAGAAACATTACCCAAAAGAATCTTGAGTAATCATCAGTTAGTACATAGCAGTATAGATCACCAGCAATGCTCTTTGTGCTGACTAGGCCAAATAGATCCATGTGTAGAAGCTCAAGAGGAAGGTCAATAGAATTAACTTTCTTTGCCTTGTGAGACTTCTTGGTCTGTTTCCCTGTCTTACATGCTATGCAAAAATCCGGAAGCTGGAAATTTTTGATAGGAGATTAATGTGTCCATTCACTAAATCATTTTGTATCAGATGATTCATCTTCCTTGGATTAATGTGTCCTATTCTCCTATGCCAGGAGATTGAATTCCTCTCTATTGCCTTTGACAAGAAGCATTGGACAATGTTCTCAGTTGTGGAGGCTTTTGATAGATCCAAGACATACAGATCGCTATATCTTGAAGCTAACATTAAAACTTTGTCCTCCTAGATAACATAATCCTTTTTCAACATGTAGCACTTCTTGTTGTCAAACACAACCTTGAATCTTTATCACAGATCTGGGAGACTGAAAGCAAGTTGTTCTAGAGTTGTTGAACGTAGTTGACCTTGTCAAACTTCACTTTCTCATTTCCCACTTCGCCTTGAGCTGTGATGTAACCTCCTTTATTTCCATCAAATGAAACATGTCCCCGTTTAATTTGTTTGACGTTAAAAAGGAGAGACGATTTCCTCGTCATGTGCCTGGACGCCCCACTATCAATAATCCAGGTATTAGTGATAGCGTTGTAGTAGACACCCTGCACAATCAAAGGGATTGATCATTTCAGGTTTGGGACCCAAGCCTTAACTGGCTTGGGTGACCCAGAGGGATCACACATGATGAACTCAACCCACTGTCCATCAGAGGATGAGCGCACATCATTCTTCTTCTTGTTCTCATTATCAGACAACTTACTTGATTTTTCTTTCCATAAACCAGTTTTGTGTCAGGCCTGTTTGTGATAAACAGACGAATGGCCTATGGTTAGAACTTTAGGTTCACTAATACTCTTCGGTGGAGTAATAGATCTCCTTTTAGAAAAACTTGGTTTTGCATCATAAAGTTTAATTTTCTTTTTGGGAGTCTGATAATAAAGACAATTAGAAGAAATATGTCCTCGTTTTCACAACTGTAGCATGATCTCCCTTCTACAGGTTGAGGAGAATGTTGTAACACCCGGTTATTTTAAAGTCAAAGAAAGAGAAAAATAAAGCGAAGGAAAAGAAAGATATGCTATTTAACCCAAGATGAGGGGTTAAACATGTAAAAAGTACAAGATTTACTTTTTTATGTAGTACAAAAGTAGCATGGCCGCCCATGCCATGCCACTTTTCACTTTCGAGTTCGGAATTTTAGAGAAAGAAAGAGCAGAGCTCGAGTTGAAGAAGAACAAGAAGAAAGAATTTGAATTCAAGGTGAGAATTCGTGTTTTTATGATGTTCTTAACCAGTTATGTCCTCGGGTTTATGCTTATGTGTGTTTGTATGTGTTCGGGTATGTTTTAATGGGTTTCTAAGCGGTTTAATTCAATTTGCAAACGAGTTTGGAGGAAGCCATACTCAAAAGCTGCAAAGGTGAGTTCTAGGACCCCTCTTTTACTGATTATTAACTGATTTTGGGGCTGGAAATGCATGAATGTATGTTTTGATTTAACTGGGTGTCGGACCCGTATGCTTGATTGTGTGTATGATGATGTTATGATGTGATGTGTGACTATGTTCATGCTTGATGATGTATGATTGTGTTTCTAAGGCTTAGAGGGTAAGATTTAAGCTTAGAACCTGACGAATGGTGCATGGAAATCGAATATGATGGTTTAGACCCAGTTGATAAGTTTTTAAATCTGCCTAAGTGTTTGGAAGTAAATGCGGATGGAAAGGGTTAATGCGGATGGAAAGGTTAATGCGGATGAACATTAACCAATGGGTAAGTCAATGTGGATGAAGTCAAATACGGATGAGGCATGTCAATGCGGATGAGCATTTGACTAAGTCTGGGAAATGCGGATGAGGCATGTCAATGCGGGTGAGCATTTGACTAAGTCTGGGAAATGCGGGTGAAGTCAAATACGGATGAAGTCAATACGGATGAGCATTTGACTAAGTCTAGGAAATGCGGATGAGTAAGTCCAATGCGGATGACAAATGCGGATGAACTGTAGCAAATACGGATGAAGTAAATCCAAATGCGGATGAACTATAGCAAATGCGGATGAAATAAATCAAATGCGGATGAACAATAAGGCCAATGCGGATGAACTATAGCAAATGCGGATGAACTATAGGAAATGCGGATGAACTATAGGAAATGCGGATGAACACTTAGAAAAATTCTGACTTTTTGGGGAAAAA
>BJCM01267896.1:0-13955 GCA_018326385.1 Flaveria bidentis
TATATATATATATATATATATATATAAGATTAAATAAAGTTTAGTAACCACAATTTAAAACAATAATTTGAAGTATTTAGATATCAAGTTGAAATAAAGTTTTATAACCAAATCTAATTAACACGTGTTAAACAATAATTTAAAAGCAATGTTTGAATCAATAACTATTTTAAATTCATAAAAATAACCACGTATAAACTTTATTAAAATATTAAAAAAATATTTATTTGTTTAAATTTTTTATAAAACAATACAGAAAATGATTTAATGATTTTAAAAATATTTAGAGTTTACAATATCCACTTTTATATTTATTAGAAATATTTTAGAATTTGATTTAATGCTAAAAGCCTTTAAAAAATGCATGAGGGTCCCCGAGTTCGAACCCGAGACCTCATGTTTAGAGTACGTGCACCTTAACCAGTGAACCAAAGGCCTCAGCCGGAAGATAAGTTGGTTTTATATCCTTATAAACATAGTCCAATCAAATTCCCAAATCCAAGAACCATAGACTTGATCTTAGATCAAATTGAGCATCAAATCGTTGTTGTGAATCAAAGTAACCATGGGGCTTTTGCTCTCCACATGATTTCGACTATGTGTGTGTATTTAATTACCTGGTACTTTGTTTGATTTCGAAGTCACGACATGAAGGACAGTCGCGACCAACTTGGTGTTCAATGGTTGTTCAAATGCATGAGACAATCAAATTTACTTCATGGGAAGCTTCCTCAAGTGTTCATGACGATCTTCCTCCACCCAATTCGAACTAAACGAGCTCATAAGATCGATTTCACTAAGGTTGCAGGTCGCGACGAAGTTGCTAATCGAATGGCTTGGTTTTTGTGTTTTTAGGTGCAATTGAAAGTTGTGTTTGATTAGAGATAGATAGACGTTCAATCTGATTAAATTAATTGAGTCATTATTAGTGTTTAAGGCTCGAATGGTTAGGTGATTAAGGATGTTTCGGCTATTCAATCGAATGATGTTGTAACCGATGATTAAACACAATTAAGGTAGTTAATCGAGTTCGATTCGAGTCTAGGAACGGTTGGCATGGTTTTGAAGGTTTCAACCGGAAGAAAAATCGGGTTTTTAGGGCCACCAGACTCTGGCCGGAGGGTGGCCGGAGTTGTGGCCGGAAAATCGCGGGGAAAGAGGGGGTGTTAAGTTATTTACACAAATGGTCCCTATTGTTTCAAGTGTTATTATTTTATTCAAGTTGGTGCGTACGAATAAAAAGAAGGCAGGTAAAGTTTATAAATTGACAATAAAGCCCCTGAACTTTAATTATCCTTAAGTTTTAATCATTTTGAGTTAAATAACTTTTATAGATTACTGTTATTATTTTTAGTATTATTATTAGTATTATTAGTATTATTTTAGTTATTATTACTAGTATAATATTATTATTATAACTTGTTTTTATTATTACTATTATTATTATCTTTAATATTATCATCTTTATTATTATTATTATTATGATTATTATTTATTTATTAAGTAATAATTAACATTATTAACTTTCAAACTAAAGGATTAAAAATGATAAGAAAATAAGCATAAATGGCCCATAAGTTTCACATATGGCAACAATGGTCCTTACAAGAATTTAACGATGCAAACTTTTAATTAACACAAAAATAAAAGATGTTACATTACGTTACATAATATTTTATCATTTATTTCACAACTATAACATGTAAAGCCACAGGAAAGATAAACATACATAACATGGAACATAACATAATCATACAATACATCGCTATACAACGCACCGTCACACATGTATAACATACATGCAACATACCAACATGCATAAACATACATCATACATCATCATACAATGCCCATCACACCATCTATGACTTCAAAAAGTCAACTTACATAGCCCCCGGGAACCTCCAAAGTCAAAGCCTACATTTCACTTTTCCCCGAAAAGTCAAAAAAATAATCTAAGTCTTTAAGCGCATGAGCACTATGCAGGCACATGAGCACTATGCAGGCGCATGGCCTTTCAGGCGCATGAGGAACACTTAGGCATATGAGCAACTTTCTGGCGCATCAACACTATTGGGACGCATGAGCAACACTTAGTCTATTCTGGGCAGATTCTAGGCGCATGAGCACTATGCAGACGCATGAGTGCTTAGGCGCATGAACTATCCGGGCGTATAAAGACTTAGTCAATTTTAGCCTATTTCTAGGCGCATGGGTACTATTTGGACGCATGAGGTTTTGGGCACATGGGGACACTTAGGCAGTTGTTTTTAGTTGGGCGCATGAGCCACTATTTAGGTGCATGAGCAGCCTAATCCCTTCTAAACATCATAAATCAATCCCCAAACATCACTTATCATGTTCTAAGCTTAAATCTTACATTCTAAGCCTTAGAAACATAACCATAATATCATCATACACATACATAGCCCAAAATCAAATCCCACCCACAACATACACACATACACACATACGGGTATAAAACCCAATTTTATAAAAATGTTCATACATGCATTTCCAGCCCCAAAGCAGTTAAAAACAAGTAAAAAGGGGGTTCTAGAACTCACCTTTGCAGCCTCTTAGGAGTGACTTCTTTAAAACCCATTTACAATAGAGTTCAACCACCTATAAACCCACCAAGACACACACCCGAACACATATAACACACTTAAGCATATAACCGAGGCTATGGCCAGTTAAGAACATCATAAACACACAAATTCTTACCTTGAATTCGAATCTTTCTTCTTGTTCTTCTTCAAAACCCGAGAGTTTTCAGCTCTCTTTTCTTTTCTTTCTAAAAATATCCGAGAGTTGATGTGAATAGGCAACATGGGCGACCATGTTGCTTTATTCACCAACTTTTGAAGACTTTTGTACTTTTTACACATTTTACCCATTAACTTGGGTAATATATCTTTTCCGTTTTTTTCTTCACTTTATTCATTTGTTTAAGTCTTCTAAAAATAACCGGGTGTTACAAGTCCACCCCCCTTATATAGGTTTCGTTCTCGAAACCTGTTATTCCTCAAACAATCCTGGGTAATGCTGTCTCATCTCTTCTTCCGTCTCCCACGTAGACTCGGATCACTTCCTGTGCTTCCATTGTACACACACAAGAGGAACCACTTTATTCCTTAACATCTTCTCTTTATGATCAATCATCGCAACTGGTTGCTTCGCATAATTGAGCCGTTCATCTACCTCGATATCCTCTAGTGGTACGATCATATCCTCGTCTGCTAAACACTTTCTCAGATGAGATACATTGAATGTTAGGTGAATTCCACTTAACTCATCTGGTAAATACAATCTATAGGCCACCTCTCCTACTCGAGCAATGATTCGAAAAGGCCCTATGTACCTTGGGCTCAACTTGCCCCGCTTTTTGAATTGAATGATACCCTTCCAAGGTGAGACTTTCAACATAGCTCTATCACCCACCTGGAACTCAATCAGTCTACATCGTTTATCAGCATATGACTTTTGCCTATCTTTAGCTGCCTTCATAAAGGCTTTGATCCTTTCTAGCTTCTTAGTCGTAGCCTCGACCACCTTGACGCTCCCTAACTCTTTATTGTTGATATCACCCCAACACACGGGTGTCCTGCATCTTCTACCGATAGCATCTCATAAGGGGGCATACCAATACTGGCATGATAATAATTGTTATATGAGAGCTCAGCTAATGGTAGGTGGTCATCCAAACTTCCTCCAAAATAAATGATGCATGCCCAAAGCATATCTTCCAGCATCTGAATCGTCCTTTCTGACTGACCATCTGTCTGAGGATGATAAGCCATGCTAATGTGTAACCTCGTCCCCATTACGTCGTGGAATTTCTTCCAGAATTTAGATGTAAATCGGGTGTCACGATAAGACACAATAGACACCGGCACACCGTGATGAGTTACAATCTCTTTGATGAACAAATCTGCCAACCTCTCGGATGAATATGTCTCGCGGATCGGTAGGAAGTGAGCACTTTTCGTCAAACGATCGACTATCACCCATATAGCATCATACCCTCACGTGGTACGTGGTAGCTTCATTATAAAGTCCATGGTGATTTGCTCCCACTTCCACTCCAGTATATGCAAAGGTTGGATCTTCCCATACGGCTTTTGGTGCTCGGCCTTCACTTGTAAACAAGTAAGGCATTTACTCACGTACTCCACCACATCACGCTTCATACCCGACTACCAATAATGTTTCTTCGTGTCTTGGTACATCTTTGTTGCATCGGGATGAATAGAGTATCAAGTCTTATGAGCTTCGTCCATAATCCTACCACGTAAATCCCCGTTTCGAAGAATCCACATTCGTCCGAATCGGGTCCTAACACAAAGCGTGTTTTCACCCAACTCCGCGACCAGACCTCTCATTCTTTCAGAGTTAAGATGATCTTCTTTCAATGCCTTATCTTGAAACTCCTTAGCCTGCTTCATTACATCCGAGGTCATAATCAACTAGTACGCCTTCACCCGAATCGGCCTGGGTCTTTCCTTTCGGCTAAGGGCATCCACCACCATGTTGGCTTTGCCCGGATGGTAATGGATCTCGCAATCATAATCTTTTATGAGCTCCAACCATCTCCTCTACCTCATGTTCTGGTCCTTTTGCTCGAAGAAGTACTTTAAGCTATTGTGGACGGTAAATATGGTGCATTTCTTCCCATACAGGTAGTGCCTCCAAATCTTTAACGCAAAGACCATGGCTGCTAGCTCCAAGTCATGAGTAGGATAGTTCACCTCATGATCTCTCAACTATCAGGATGCATAGGCTATAACCTTTCCTATCTGCATCAACACAAATCCCAACCCCGAATAGGAACCATCTGAATAAACCACCAAATCTTTGCTTCCATCGGGTAACGACTAGATAGGAGCTTGAGTCAATCTCGCCTTTAACTCCTCAAACGTCTTCTCTTGAGCTTGACCCCATACAAACTTTACATCCTTACGGGTCAACTTAGTCAACAGAGAAGCTATCTTAGAGAAGTCCTGAATGAACCTCCTATAATAGCCCGCCAATCCCAAGAAACTACAAATCTCGGATGGTGTCTTTGGTGACTTCCATTGCATCACCGCCTCCACCTTTTCCGGGTCTACCATAATCCCCTCAGGATTCACTACATGACCCAAGAATTGAACTCTGCGCAACCAAAACGCGTACTTGGAGAACTTGGCGTACAACTTCTCCTTTCTCAACGTCTCCAAAACCTCCCGAATGTGACCGACATGCTCTATCTTGCTCTTCGAATAAATTAGGATATCATCAATAAACACAATCACTGATTAATCCAAAATCGGCCAACACACTCGATTCATCAGATCCATAAAAGCAGATGACGCGTTGGTCAAACCGAAAGACATAACGAGAAACTCGTAGTGTCCATAATGCATGCGAAAAGCTATCATGTTCTTTCATCTTCAACTGATGGTAGCCAGATCGAAGGTCTATCCTCGAGAACCAACTGGCACCTTGGAGCTTATAAAAAAAATCATCAATTCTTGGTAAAGGGTAGCGATTCTTCACCATCAGCTTATTCAACTCACGATAGTCTATACACATCCTCATACTACCTTCCTTCTTCTTCACAAATAAAACCGGAGCACCCCAAGGAGAGATACTCAGTTTGATGAACCCTTTATCAAGCAACTCCTGCAATTGCTCCATTAACTCCTTCATCTCATTCGGAGCTAACCGATACGGTGCCTTAGCTACAGGTTGGGCACCCGGTATTAGGTCGATCTGAAACTCGATCTCACGGTTAGGTGGCACTCCTGGTAAGTCTTCAGGAACAACGTCCGAAAAGTCACACATAACCGGTACATCAGTCAGTTGTGGTGTTGGCGTATCCATATTCTTCCGATCACCACCACCTTTCTTGCTGCCTTCGGCTACCACCACAGCTCTTTCATCATACAACCTCCCCACCAAGTTGACCGCCAACCTAAACGTGCTCGGTCGGGCAGCGATCATGTGCCTACGGATATCCACCGGCAAGCCCTGGATATACCTCATAATCTTTCATTGGAGAGGCGTCAACTGATCCGGCACCAGCCGTGCCATCTCGTTAAACTTGGTAGTGTACTGCTGATGTGTCATTGTTCCCGCCTCCAACTGCAGGAACTCTCTCTCCACTTTATCCATCTCATGGTAAGGACAGAACTCCTCAATCACCAACCTCTTCAACTCCAACCACCTCATTCTTCCAATGGCCCGGCTACCCTCAGCTTGGACAATATTGTCCCACCATCACAAAGCCGAGTCCACAAATGAGTGGCAAAAAACTTCACCTTTTGGTCCTCTCGACACTCACTGATATTCAGAACAACTTCCATCTCTCTCACCCACCAGTGAGCAGCAGCAATAGTGCTATTACCATCGAAGGTTGGGGGCTTGCATCTTTGAAATGCCTCGTAGTTGCAACCTCGTGCCGCCTCCGGCGTAGGCTCTTCTTCTTCCTCTTCCTCTTCATCATCGGAGAAAAACGTCTCAGTCTCAGGTTATCTCCTTTTGCCCGTAGGCCTACTCCTTTCCTTCCTCTCCCCCTCCTGTACAGCTTTTATCCCTTCTGTCACTACAGATGGTAAGATCGTCTACATGACCTAGTGCACCTCCTCCACGACAGTCTCCTTCACTGAGGCTCTGAAGTTTGCACTCTCATCCCCAGCCTCTGGATGAGGGGTCTTGGGTTCTTCATGAACCACCTTTTCGGCCCTAGGCCTTCCTCTTGTAGCCATGATTCAATACCATGTCCACCACGACCTCCGCCACGTGAAGCTTTCGGTGATCTACCACCGGCCAATCCTCTAACACGCTATAAGATTCAAACACAAACACAGTCATTAAAGGTAATAGCTCAGTTTATGTCAAGTATAATAAGTCCCTAATTATAGTGGCAAGTTGTGATTAGCCACTTACTTTGCTCTCCATACCCCAAGCATTTCCTATCCTGACTAAATCGGTATCTAAATCTACAACAACACATAAACCACATAACATGCGCACATAATGCTAGTTAACATTAAGAAAATACCTGATGGCACGTAGCTAGTCGGACTGGCATCCCTTCCCTTTCCGTCCTATTCTCAGTTTAAGTTTAGGTTTATTTTGAAAATTTACTCATTTCACTTAAACTTTGACTCTAATACCAACTTGTAAGGCCCCGTTCCCAGGACGCTTACAGCTGGCCAATCATCGCACATAAAATATATAACTTTATTAACTTAAAAACTTTTGCAAAATAATGCATCATTATCAAATTACAGAATACATGTTTCATTACATCACAAAAACATTATAACAATGGATGGCATCCAAATTAAGCCAAGCAGCCGCTCCATGCCATCCTCAGCAACCTTACCTGCCAACTGGAAAAATACATAAAAGTCAGCGTTGCTGAGTGAGTTCTAGTTTTAAAATAAAACATACTTTACTTTCATTTAAAACCGTTCTTTACCCTTTATCAAATCATAATATACTTTCAAACATGATCACACATCGTACGTACACATAGATAATATCATTATTATCTTCCTTTACTGTTCATCGCATTCTTTCTTTAACTCTTTATCTCCTTCTGGATCACTGTCATCGGCTATACCCCAAACGTATGCACAAAGCGGGTACTGGGCCGAAGATCATAAATGAATTCCTTAATACACAAAGCCTGGTACCAGCACCGGGGCAAGCGACAAAGATCCCAACTATATACTACACCTCAAATGTTTGCAGAAAGCAGGTACTGGGCTGAAGATCATAAATGACTTCCATAACGCACATAGCTTGACACCAGCACCGAGGTGAGCAATTACTATAAACCATGTACTGTATCATTGGTCAGTCACAAAGACTGGACCCCTACGTGCATACTTAAGGGTTAGCTAAACCACACACAGTTGAGCTTATGACATTTTAGAGCCGTGCACCTCCGTACATCTTGCTTCCAAGCCTTTCTTTACTTTCTCTTTCATTAATGCATGCATTCTATCATTATGTTCCTCTTTCTTTATCTTTCACTTTATGTTACATAATACTTTATCATTTCTTTCACAACTATAACACGTAAAGCCATGGGAAAGATAAACATACATAACATGGAAAATAACATAATCATACAACACATTGCCATACAAGGCACCGTCACACATGCATAACATACATGCAACATACCAACATGCATAAGCATACATCATACATCATCATACAATGCCTATCACATAATCTATGACTTCAAAATGTCAACTTACATAGCTCTCGGGAACCTCCCACGTCAAAGCCTACATTTCACGTTTTTCCCGAAAAGTCAGAAAATAATCTAAGTCTTTAGGCGCATGAGTACTATGCAGGCGCATGAGCACTATGCAGGGGCATGGCCTTTCAGGCGCATGGCCTTTCAAGCGCATGAGGAACACATAGGCGCATGAGCAACTTTCGGGTGCATGAGCAACACTTAGTATATTCTGGGCATAATCTAGGCGCATGAGCACTATGCAGAGGCATGAGATCTTAGGCGCATGAACTATCCGCGCGTATGAACACTTAGTCAATTTCAGCCTATTTCTAGGCGCATGGGTACTATTTGGGCGCATGAGGTTTTGGGCGCATGGGAACACTTAGGCAGTTATTTATAGTTGAGCGCATGAGCTACTATTTAGGCCCATGAGCAGCCTAATACCTTCTAAAGATCATAAATCAGTCCCCAAACATCATATAACTTGTTCTAAGCTTAAATCTTACATTCTAAGTCTTATAAACATAACCATAACATCATCATACACATACATAGCCCAAAATCAAACCCCACCCATAACATACACACATACAGGTATAAAACCCAATTTAATAAAAATGTTCATACATGCATTTATAGCCCCAAAGTAGTTAAAAACAAGTAAAAAAGAGGGTTCTAGAACTCACCTTTGCAGCCTCTTAGGAGTGACTTCTTTCAAACCCGTTTGCAACAAAGTTCAACCGCCTAGAAACCCACCAAGACACACACCTGAACACATACAACACACATAAGCATATACCGAGGCTATGGCTAGTTAAGAACATCATAAACACACGAATTCTTACCTTGAATTCGATTGTTTCGTCTTATTCTTCTTCAAAACCCTAGAGTTTTCAGCTCCTTTCTTCTCTTTCTAAAAATATCCGAGAGTTGATGTGAATAGGTGTTGATACATATGTACCTAGTTTACGATCTTAATGTAATATGTCTTTCATGTCCTAAATGTAAATGAAATGTATGAGTTGAAAGAATTAGAATATGTGATTGATGATCTTAATGTTAAATGTTTCAGTGTATGTTTTAATGTTTATTATTTATTAACGCATATTGAACTAACTATATAGGTTTGTGGTTGTTTGAATAGATCTTAGTCAAGTAATGATTGAGAAACATATTCAAACTTAGTTGTATGAAGTTTTCATGCGAATGGACCATGCTAATGGACCATATACATGAATTCTTCATGCTAATGGATCAGTCGCACGACTGAACCAAAAGACTGGATCAGTCGCACGACTGAAACATACGGATGACTCAGTCGCACGACTGAACCTTCAGTCGTGTGATTGACTCGGTCGCATGCTTTAGTCGCACGACTGAACCATGCTAATGGTCCAGCCGTATGATTGACTAACCCTAACCTATAAATATCACTTAATTCGTGGAAAAAACGTGACACTTTCAATATTTTGACTCCTATTCGTACCGTAGCCGTCCAGAGACCTTAGAGACCATGTTCTAAGTTCATAGATCGCACAAAATCGTATTGCAATCGTTCTTAACGTTTAGATTTATTCTAAGATCGACTCTACGTGTGTTCTCACTGATTTGATCGCCAATCAAATAGGATTCCGCACTATTTGAGTTGGTATACATGTAAATCAGTTAGTACTTCGTCCGTACACGGTCCTAACAAGTGGTATCAGAGCTTTGGCTCTAGATTTACGTGTGATTCAATCGATTTTGACCTAAAAATCGTGTTTTTTACTCAAAAGTTCAATCATTTTGTGTCAAAAAGTGTTTTCGAAGTCTTCTGGTCATAAAGTTAACGTTTTTCGTCATACGGCAATTAGGGTTCGTAAGAAATTTATGTTTTTGCGTCAAAGTGTTCAAAACATTCGTTTTTGCAAAAACAACAGCCTTCAGTCGCACGATTGACTCAATCGCATGACTGAACTCATTCGCACCCTCCATACGCACGATTGAACTCAGTCGTCTCGTTCATTCGCATGACTGACCATCGTCATTCGCATAGACTCCAACAACACTCTCCTTCCACATGACTGAATCCAATCGCACGATTGAATTCATCCGCATACGCCATTCGCACGATTGACCCAATCGCATAAGTTCAATCGCATGAGTGGTCCATTCCCATAAGCAAAGTATTTGAATTAAAAAAATTAAAGCTAACTAAATGGAAGAGCAATACTCAGCTTTTACTACAGGGAGAGACACACGAATCCAGAACCTCTTACTTCTGGAAAATGAGTCAGGAAATCACAATAAATCCCCTAAGCTAATAACGTTAGACGATTACCCTCAATGGAATCAACTTTTTGAGATTTACTTAAATGGAGTTGATCCCAACCTTTGGGAATCAATCGAGACAGGATAGGACATGCCAATAGGTGCTGATGGAGTGAAACTGACTTTGGGAGGGATGAATGACACGTAGAAGGCAAAATATAACGTAGAGAAGAAAGTGTACACCCTGTTAACTTAGTCTATACCAAAGGATATATTCCATCAATTCTCTGAGAATAAATAGGCTAAGAAACTTTGGATAGCCCTGGAAAAACGCTATGACGGGAATGCTTCGTTAAAAGCTCTATAGGCAAAAGTGTTGAAGAAGGAGTTTGACAACTTCTCTTCAATGGGTAAGGAAATTATAGATGATGTAATCGACAGGTTCTATCATCTCATGAGTGAGCTACATATTAATAGAGTTAAAACGTCGATGGAAGATAAGGTTTCCAGTTTGGCTGATGGGTTACCAGAGAAGTGGGATTCATTTGTATCTACCCTAAGACAAAATAGTATTTTGGAAAAGTTAGATATAAATGATTTCATCCTGAAATTAAGAGAGGAGGAACTTAGGACGAAATATAGGTCTCAAAAAGGAACGTATGATCAAAATCCTTCGCTTTACAACGCCTCTTCTACAACAACCAGTTCAGGAGCATCCCTTCAAATGGCTTTTGTTTCCAGTTCAACTGCTCCTTCACAAACAATAACTTCTGGGTCTGACACGTCTGGGTCATCAAGTACCCATTTTATTGCACCAGAGGCTAATGCTACAAAGTTGAAGATTGAGAACCTCAGGAACATCACTGTGGAGGTGGCTAAAGAACACATGGATTTATTGGCAGCTGTGGTACACTCATATGACGGGTTGGTTGCAGGAATGATTGGTAACTGCCATCTATCAGACGAAGACTACGAACAGGTAGACGAGAACGAGCTTGAACGTATGGACATAATATGGGCGTTAGCAAGTGCTGTCCAGAGGGCTAAGAAGTTTGTTAAAAAGACGGGACAGAACTTGATAGCTACCAAAGACAATACGTTTGGGTTTGACAAGTCCAAAGTGACATGTTTCAACTGTGGAGAGAAGGGGCACTTTAAACATGAAAGTGTAAAGCCCAAGAAGACTGGCAATGGGAACCCGTTCTCGACATTCAACCGTCAGGATAAACCAACTGGGGGAGCTACATCGTCTATCACCGAGACAAAGGTCTTGACTGCTCAAGGTGATGAAGGGCAAGATTGGACCTTCAAATTCATGTCTCCGGGAGAATCCAACATTGCAAATGTCAAGGTGTTGGATGATGATACTGAAAGTGAAGACGATATCATAGTCGAAATAGCCATGTCAAAAACTGAAGAAGCTGCGAAAGTGGTCAAACCTGTGATTGAAGAAGATGAAAAAACTACATGTTCAGAATATCCAGCAGCTAAAGAGACAATCTCTGCACTGATGGCGGATTCAACTGAATCTTCTTAGGTAAGTTCTAAAGACCAATTTTTTGATAATCATGCTTGTTTTGAATGTAATAAATTTAGGGAAAGCATTGATTTGAAATTTTCTAGGTTGTTAGATCATAACGATAGCTTAGTAAAAGACTTGCAACTGTGCATCGAAGCAAATCGCTTTTTAAAACAAAACGAGCACAGTTACAAAGAAAAAATAGAACTATTAAATAAACAACTAAGGAAAACCGAAGTTGTCCTTTCAACCAAGCAAATGACATTAAGTTCTATTTAAACTCCCTTGAAGAAACTAAAAAGGAGAAAGCAGTTTTAGAAGTCAAAGTAAATTCTTTAAAACAAAAACTGCAAAGTTGGACTAGTTCTTCACATATAGTTAAAAACTTGGTCAAAGAATGAAACAACGGGGAGGGATTAGGTTACAAAGTGGTTCCACCACCACATGAGATTTTGTTAAATATGAAATATCAACCGGTAAACAACAATCCTATTAAGGATCATGTGGTGACCACTCCTCTAGTTAGTGATCCAGATTCCATGTGTCAAAAGATGGAATCTGCCACTAAAGAGAAGGAGGACACTTTGAAATCTAAGGGTAAAATGCCTATTGTTAATGTGGATGAACAGTTTAAAGAGGTTAATATACAGTCAGGATCTACCACCTCTTCTTCTAAATAGAAAGTGACTAAACAAACTAACCAACCACGTGCTCCACGTAATAGTCCAAACAAACAAAAGGCAAAAGATGTTTCAACTGCTCAAAAGGTAAAATTTATTAAAGAAGTTAAAACATACAAACAAGAAGATTTGAAACCCAACAAGACCAAAGTCACACCGGTCTCACACTCTTCCCCACAAAGATGTCTTTTCTAACATGTAGAAGTTCGATCATGCTACAATTGTGGAAAGAGAGAACATATAGCTTCTATTTGTCCCCAGTATCAGACACCAAGAAAGAAAGTTGAGCTTCAAGATTCAAAAAAGATTTCTTCTAAAATGAGTTCTATTACTCCACTTGAAAAAAATAATGAAACGAAGGTTCAAACCATAAACCAGTCGTCTGTTTATCACAAACAGGCATTGCATAAAGCTAGCTTTTGGAAATAAAACCAAGTCAAATATATGATAGTGAGAGCAGTAAGAAGCATGATATGTCCTCACCCTCAAATGGACAGTGAGTTGACTTTTTGATGTGTGATTCCTCTGGGATAACCAAGCCATGTAGGCTTGGGTCCCAAACCTTAACTAATCATTTCCTTTGAATGTGCAGGGTGTTCGTTATAGGGCTATCACAAACACGTGGATTGTAGATAGTGGAGCATCTAGGCACATGACTGGAAACCTGTCTCTCCTCTCAAACGTCAAACAAATTAAAGGAGGACATGTTTTTTTGCGGGAAATAAAGGAGGATACATCAATGCACAAGGAGAAGTGGGAAATCAGAAAGTTAAGTTTGACAAGGTTAACTACATTTAACAACTACAAAACAACTTACTTTCTGTATCCCAGATTTGTGACAAAGGTTTCAAGGTGGTCTTTGACAACAAGAAGTGCTACGTGTTAAAGAAGGAGTACACCATTCTTGAAGACCAGGTCTTAATATCAGCTTCAAGATACAATGATTTATATGTCTTGGATCTAACAAAGGTCTCAACAACCGATAAACAAGTCCAATGCTTCTTGTCATAGGCAACTGAGAAAGATTCCATCTCCTGGCATAGTAGGATGAGACACATAAATCCAAGGAAGATGAATCATCTCATTCAAAATGATTTGGTCAACGGAGTTAATGTCAAAAACTTTTGTTGGGTATTCTACCTTTCAAGAAATTGAAGATTTACAACATTATTGAAATTGAAGATTTGAAGAACAATAGCAACAAAATATTAGTCTAGGGTTTGTTTTGTAATTATTGTAAATGCTAGACTAGTATAAATATTAG
>BJCM01267897.1:0-37327 GCA_018326385.1 Flaveria bidentis
TAAGTATCTCATGTTCTTGTATCTTTTAAAAAAATGCTTTGTAACACTTGTAATAGAACATAGAGAAGGCAATATACTGCATTCTTGAAAACCATACACTTGTGTTCTTTGTGTTCTGTCTCTTGCATTACTTGTGTTCTTAGTATCTCAACACTTGGTTAATCCAGTTTACTGTTTGATTAAAGTTTAGTTAAATCTCCTCTTTGTGTTGTTGTGTTGTAACTAACCCTCCAACGATCCTGCAAATATATATACAAGATTTAAGCGTAAATTTAATAAATATAACGTTTTAACGAGAGGTAAAGTTGTAAGTGAAATTTTGGGTATTTTGGGCATTTTATAAATACTTTAAACACAAAAATATATCTCTTATATGTTTTAATATAGAGAATAAGTAATTGAATCATTTATAACAATTAATAAAATTCAAATATAATATTTGAACAGATGATGATTTGAATAATATTAAGTGAAAGAAAACGTTTGGTCCAATAATAGATTTTAATTATTATTTACAATCTATTTTATTAAAAATTAATCAAGCAAGCTTTGTTAAAATGTTTTATCAACAAAAACATTTTTTTTTAATCCTAGAAAAATTTTAGAAAGTCTTTGGAACTTTTGAAAATATTGAAAAGTTTTAAAAATAATATATATATATTTTAAGAATTTTTCCAAAATTAATCTTTAGGCTAAAAACCCTAAAAAAACAATAATAAAACATGAGGGTGCCCGGGTTCGAACCCGGGACCTCATGCTTTAAGGTGATGCAACTTAACTAGTGAACCAGGGCCGTGGCCTTGGTTCATATTGGTTTCCAAATGCTTTAAACCCAAGTACGAAGCTTTCCCAAATTGCGAAGAACCCTAGAACAAGGTGGATCAAATTGAACCCAAATTCGCGGTTGATACTGAAATTAATCATAGGGCTTTTGATCCCTACATGAATTCGGTCACGATTCTGCCTTTACCTTACATGTTTGCAACCGAATTGTTGTGATAATGCACGATAAAGCCTCGGCTAACTCGCGATGAACAAGAGTCAAATTCCAATTGTTTGAGTGAAAGATTTACGAATTGCATTTACAGAAAGTTCAAAGGGATTGAAAGGAGTATTTGCCCCCTGTTATAAAGGTTTGATTTGGTCGATTTAGTCTCGAACGGATTTCACCCTTTGATTCTTTTGGTTCGGTTACAATTGGATAATTAACTGGTTGTTAAACCCGAATTAAACCTTACATTTAGTTTTGTAGTGATTAATCGTACGTTTCTAATCAACCAATGGCTCAATTCAACGGATTTCAAGTGTAATTTCATGGTGGCTTCCGGTATCATGTGGTTTCTTAATGAAACTATCATTTCGACCGAGTTAACACCGGTTACGTACTCGATTAATGCCCACGTTCGAAATATTAGCTTTAATTCGGTCGAACCAAACGTTTATTGGGCGTTTTGCCCTCGCCAGAGCTTGGCCGGAGCTTGGCCGGATCTTGTGGCCGGAAAAACGTGAAAGGAAATGGGGGTGGGGGTTTGGGATTTTAAAAATTACACATTTAATCCCTTCAGTTTTGTTTTTATTAACTTATGCACAAAATTTCATTTCAAGTTTATTAAATTGACAAAACATCCCTCTTAACTTCCTTAATTTAAGTTTTAATTCATTTACAACTTATTACTCTTTATTTTAAGTTTAAAAGTTTTTATAAATTATTATTACTATCATTATTATTTTTTTTAATTTTATTATTATTAGTTGATATTATTATTATTATTCTTTAATATTATTATTATTATTATTTAATATTATTATTATTAACATTATTAACATTATTAACATTAGTATTATAGTTATTATTATTATTGTGTATAATTTAATTGTTTAAGTTGTTAACTTTTCAAGAACCATAATAAAATAAAGAAAGCAAACATAAGTTGCCCACAAGTTTCATAAATGACCACAATGGTCATTACAAGATTAAACGAGGTTAATAATTAATTAACCGAAAATACAAGATGTTACAATGCGTTCTTTGGATTTTGCTTTTTCATAGCTGATAAGATGCTACGAGGCTCCATGTTCTGATCAGTAAGTTGTTTCACCAAATTGTATTCATTTTGAGAAAACTTTCTTACAAATGGGTGCCCCTCCATATATTGAGCGGGATCATAGTTATGTTCATCATTTCTCACCTCTAATTTCCACGAACGACGTTTGTTGTCGTATATCCCCACTAATTTAAAAGGACATCCGATTTTTTTGCTACCAGATCGTCTAATTGTTGCTTTACTTTTATGTTCACCACCACGATCACAGATAAGCCACACCTTTACGACCTGAACTTCTTTCTTCTTTGATCTTTGTGTAATAATAACGTAACTATTATCACGTCCCCTATTAACAACCCAACAGACTAGCTCCTCGAGTGATAAAAATTATTGACATGTTTCAAACGATACTTTCGTGTTTTGATTTTCATCACTTGAGAGATAGTTTATATTACTTTGTTGCGGGTTGTAACTTGATTATCGGCAAAACTCGAACTCATCATCGGGAACATAAGGTTGGTTTAAATCTGGCAATCATTTTTCGTAAGCAGATTGAATGTACGAATCATCTTGATTACTATCTGCCACGTACGAAACGCTTGAATATTCACCAAACAAATAGTTATCATCCCAAAACGACATAACAAATGAAGAATCTTGGATCACTTCAAATTCAACCGTGCTATACGTTTCGTGGCAGCCCTATAAGACAAATGAGATTTTTTTTAAGAAAATAGAGTTTTGTGGTTCAACTATTTCTTCAAACTAATAATTTTTCTCTAAAACTATAACTCTTATTTCTTTTATATACATCCTTACGTACACATAAATGTCTTGATTACTTAATAATCATTTCAACTAACTCGGGTTCCACGATACTAGTCGGTTATGATAAAAAAGCATGAAAATTATTTAAGTTTACCGTAATCGACTAGCATCGATGGAACCCGAGTTAGTTGAAACGATTTTTTAAGTATGCAATTCAAATATATGTATATATGTATGCAAATACTTAATGAAATAAGAATCAAATGTTTACCGAGAAATTATATGACAGAAGAAAATATTGAACCACATAACGCTAATTTCCTCCGATTAAGATCAAACGTTTCCTTCGTAACAAACGAAATATGAACGCATTCGTTTGATATTCGGTGTGTTTATATATCAACGAAAGAACCTTAAGTCGCGTCAATATAATTCGATATAAAGCCTATACGCCGCGTATAGGCCCATACGCGATGTATAGGCTTTACAGAAGACAAAACTGGCGAAGTCAAATCAGTCATTCAGCGGGCTTATACGCCGCGTATGGACCCATACGCTACGTATAGGCCTGGGTCGTATGGGTGTGGGACGCATCTCCACCGACACCTATACGACGCATATGAACCCATCATTTTATTTGATAAATTATTTTGAAATAAATTAATGTATTCTTTCTTGTGCTATTGAGTCCGTCTAGACGTCTACCTTAATGGTAAGAAAATGTGGTGATTTATTTTGTAGATGTGATGGTTTTGCGTCTCACAAATAAGACGGTCCTACACCGCCAGTCCACCATCATACGAGTCCCAACCTAAAATGGCAGGTTGGGCTCATTAGACTCGATCTATAACATCTTTATCTTCAACCTATAAGATACCCCATTAACCAACATGTGGATTCAAGCCTCTAGATTTCAAGCGGAACGTTAAAACTTGTTATCCAACTCACCCACCTCTACTAGATATGTTAAAACCTTAGAAATATGACATTATGAATCAACAAAGTTACAAAGAGGATTACATTTAATTAGGAAGAAATAATCTATGTTCATGACAACAATTTGACCTTAGCTAATTTATTCTTATAATTATTTATATTTCTATGGGTTCTGTATAGACTAACTAATAAAGTCGATACGAATTTGATCACATTTGTGGTCTAGTTTGGACAACATAGATCTTCCCATCTCGTACCACACCTTCAATGTCTTGTGGAGATCCATACAACTTCTCGATGGCATCTCCTGCGCGTGCTATGCTCGAGAGAATCGATTTCTGGAAGCTTCCATCTATCATTAACGGGTCGGATGAGTAATCAAGTACGACCTTTTCTTCTTCGTCCATAGGTACACTACACATGTGGAGAACATTTATTAGTATTTATATTTCTTTCCATTGTATATGATATATTCCATAGTTGGGATAATTAGAAGGTATATGATTTGGTTCCTTTATATTCATCTATATGTGGGGTGGAATAGTAAGGTTTAATGACATGTGACTTGAAGTCCATAGGTTCGAGTCGTGTAAACATCCTTTTGTAGAGATGCAGCAACACCGCAGACCCCACACATGCGGAGCCTTGTGCATACTTATCTATTTCACTATTTGTATTGCCAGAATTTTGACCTAGTACGTTACTTAATTATACCATTTGACCCTTAAAATTGTCAAAACAGAAAATGGGAATGCAATTTGGACCAGGTAAACTTCGCTTAAAGTTTGGGGCTAATTACGTGAAAAGGTAGTCAATTTTCGTTAAAAAAAGTTTTTGGGCAACCATATTTTTTGTTGAAGCAAAAAGGACAAACCCTTGATATTTTTTCCATTTCAGGTGACCAACTTCTATTGTTTTGTAGTTTAAGGTAACAACTCTCACAGTCTCACTTATTTTCTACTTTTGTCATTCGCCTAAAAATTGTCGTTTCAATTGTGGTTTATAGGCTATATCCAATATATAAAGAAAATACTGAATGTATTTTAAAGTTGGTTACCGAAAGGTAAAAGGTTGGAACTAATATGCAACATTAAAATGGAAATAATATTATTAAAAAAATTTCATGGGAGGAATGAAGCAATAGTTTACCTATCATAAAGTCCTGCACCGGCGTAGCCTTCTAGATCTTCACCATTGGAATCAGATCGGAAAATGATGGATCTTTTTATGAAAAGGCCAATGGGTTTGCTCGGGTAACCCAAAACCTGCAGAATTCAACATGGTTAATTTCTTGTAGGATTTATAATGAATCATGTGATTAATATAACATGAGATGCGAATTTGAACATGATATTTACATGGGTTGAGGAACTTAATTGCACAGTTGCAAAGATAACCAGCCTTCAATTCAAACTAGGTCCCCAATTTTGGACACATTTGTTTAAAATGGGCCGATTTGGGTAATAATATATATCCCATGGGGCAGCTAATATTTATCAACTAAAAAAAGGAATGGAAGTCGAGCAGATTGAAAGTCTTGAAGTGTTTTTAAATGCTTACAACCTCCTAAATCGCTCTATGTTATAAGAATATTCCTTTGATAGTATTGTTTTTGTAGTAGTCATGTTCACTGCATTAATAATTATCAAAACTAGGAAAAAGGACAAAATTGTTCACAGGTCATCCAAACCAAACTAGAAATATAATCGTTTTTACCCCTTATCCGACTTTCTTATGCCGTCACCTCTATCATGTTGAATATGAATTTATTATCTTTTTAATTCGACTTGAACACATTAGTCCAACCCTCTTAACAAAATATTTATTCCCAAGTGAAATACAGAAAAGACTAGATGTACCTTAGGGGAATCAAGTTTGTCTTTCTTGGCAATGAAACTTAAAGCCCGGCCAGGATAAGCTCCGACCAAAGTCTCCCCAAGTCCCTTTACAACCTGTTAGCATAAAAGACAGTTAAATACCCATGTTATAATTCCATATCTGTTATAATTCCATATCTGATCAGCTGAATATTATCACTCTACTTTAGCAACATAAATGTAACATTTGACGTAGTTAAATAAAATTATGTGTTAAAGATACAGTTTTATTGTAACTGTTGGACTATTAGTTAAAATACTACAGGGGATGTTCTAACCCAAATTAATAATATTAATTAAATAACCATGTTATAATTCCATATCTGATCAGCTGAATATTATCACTCCACTTTAGCAACATAAATGTAACAGTTGACGTAGTCAAAGAAAATTATGTGTTAAAGATACAGTTTTGTTATAACTGTTGGACTATTAGTTAAAATATTACAGGGGATGTTCTAACCCAAATTAATAATATTTATATTATACTAATTATCAAGTTGGTTATGCATCATGGATTGTATCATGTGCATTGTGAGTTGTACTTACCTCTATTTTTATTCTTTAACTTTTTTTTAGTCTAATACTTTTATATCTTTTATAATCTAGCTCTAATATTTTTTTTACTTTTAACTTTGGTCCCCTGCATTTCATATTTTATACATTTTCGTCTTCGGTTAAAATTTTGCTAGTTAACACGCTGAAACGTGCATGTGTGATTCAACGTTTTTATGATCATTTTTCCCCAATTAATTTCCCTGTCGCATGTGTTGGTCCTAAATCAACTTACCTATTGTTCTAGATCTTTTATGTTTCGCCTGCGTGGTTCAACGTTTTTACATCTACTTTTTGTTAGGTTTTATTTTTTTCATTTTTTTTAATATGAGCTTTGTATTGGGGATTTGGTGGTCACTAATGTTGGTGTGTTATTGATGTTGTTAAGTGTTTGACATGGTTTTACGCTGCCCGCTGCAACACAGGGGGCTTAATACTAGTTAATATTTATTTATGACCTCAGCTTATATCTCTGGTGGGTGTCCGGAAGACTAACTTGAATACTTAAAGAAAACAAGAGAGATTAACCAACCTCAGCATATATCTCTGATGGATCTCCTGAAGATGGATTTGTGGTATGAATAACAAATGCATAGTCAGCATTTATTATTTCCTGAACTAAGACAGCCATGCATAAGAGGTCATGATCTAGTTTCACTTTTCTTGTACTGAAGTATGCTCTCTCGTTCCATTTTGAAGCCCAAACCTGGAAAATGACAACCAAATCCGTACCTCGTGTATATTAACATGTGTAAGCGAAGTGATTTAGAAAACCTTAATTTTTTTTAACTCTATTGCTGGAGAAAGGATAGTTTAATTATCATAATAAGCAAAGTGGAATTTTTTTTTCGTGATTGAAAGTAAAATATAAGTGAGCACACTTTGTGCAGTTTCCGCTTATCATGGTATACCATTCGTATACCTGAGAAAATGAAAAATGACATAGGAAGACGTCATAAATACGTAGAGGTGGCAAATGAGGGGGCTTTAGTAATGGGTCATAACGAGTAACCTTTTGTGCATAGCAGGTCAGGTTGGGCCAAAAGAGTTTTTGTCCAAAATTAAAATGTTTTATAAGCAATTAGTGTGTAAAATATAACTGCCAAAGCTATATAACATCAAATTAACTTAAATTATTTTTTATTAAATGATACAGGAGGCTTTATGCAATTTAAAAATACACTTTGGGAGAGCTTCAACTATTAGATATGGTTCCTAACTTGTAAGCTACATTTTATGATTATACTCGTTTGATCCATTAGAGATACAATTTAACCTAATCAGCCTTTTTAAAAGAAAATGGTCAAATTGTCATTCCTATAATTAAGAAACATGCTCCTCTAACCTTCTTAATAGCAATCCATGCCTGTTCCCATCTCTGCTGACCTTCATCCCCAGGCCATGGCATACCAGAGCTTTGCATTTTGTTTTTCAGCTCTTGTACCTGAAATAACAGTAGCCATTATCATTTTCAAAACTTTGACCATTTCAAAACCAACAATTTAAAATAGATATAGAAGTTACCAGTTGGGGTGGTGCAACCAGCTCCAAAACCGTTTTGCGGATCTCCTCAAGGACGTCAAAGTCTCCCGCTGCTAATTTTTCCTTTAATACTTGTAACTTTTTAGACACCCCCTGCAAATTTAATATATTCTTTATATGAGATTTTGGCACTTACAAATTATATGATAAATCACTACAACTGAAAAGTAAAACAACACTAAGTAAACCTTCATACACATTATTTGTTTAGTGAGTTGCAAAGGAAGATTAATCTTTATTCACAAATGTTAAAGTTTTATCAAAGCATAATGATATGGAGTACCTGATTCAGTTCATCAGAAAGAACTTTCTCAAAAGTTCCAAAAGGTAATGCGACTGAGGTAGGAATGCCAACCCAAGATGGGACTTTTCCTTTAAGATATGCAATATTACGTGATTTAGCTCCAACCTTAAAAGGTTCAAAGAAAATTAATTACAAAATAAATATATATATTGGTAAACATGAGTTTATAATGTATATAAGAATGGCAATGTAAGCCTAACCATTTCACTTGTGAACTCCTCAGACGATATAGCATATTTACCAGCAAACTGTTTTTTGACCAATTTTATGTTTGGTGGTTGACCAACTTCTTCCTCATTAGTTGATCGTTTAAGATCTCCCTCTTGCACCTCACTAACAACATACACACAAGGCGGATAACATAAGTTGTATAAGGACAGTCAAGACTAATATAAGATAGAGTCTTTAATTTATTATGCGCAAGGACATTACCTATAAGTTACGTCCGCTGATGTAGGTTTTAATTTCAACAATTTCCCTTCTTTTGATCGAAGATCATCCAGAATATTGGGATCAAAACATGTTGCAAAGCAAACCTACAAAGGAAAATGCAAATCATCTTCAAAAGGCATGCCTCACAGGTAGAGGGGACAATTTCAACCCATGTACTTATGAAAAGGTTGAATTGAGTTATGCTTTAGCTCTAATAGGTAATGTTTTGAAGATCGGATCGGTTCGGCCGGTCCAACCGGGATCCAGAGGGGGGACCAAACCGAGCAGCCGCAGATCATTTTGGATTGGTTCAACCGGCTAGTTCGTCCCGCTTCTGTTGTCGGACCGGATTTTGGGTATTTTTTTATATTTTTTGGATTTAATGGGTTTAACGGGTGGGTTGAACGATATATTAGAGCGTTGGACATAAGATTATGGTTGAGTTTTATATATACTATAATATATATATATATATATATATACACACACACACACACACACACGACGTTATCCTGTTCTTAAATCTAGTTCGACTAGCAGACTGGTAAGGCGTCCGGTTAGCCATCTGATCCGGTTTTGAAAAATTTGCTAATAGGTCATACGGTATAATAAAAAGTTAGTGAACGGCCATTTGGTCAAACATGTCAAAAGCAGCCCAGAATGTATTTCATTACATACAACCTCCTAAATCGTGATATTACGAAAATATTATTATCACAATATATAGTTTGGCAACAGTAAATAACCCACTGATTGTTTGTATAAAAGAACTTTAGACTGGTAAAGTGCTTCAGGTCAACCCAACCTTGTTCAACACATGCTAAACGACAGAGTTAACCATTTTTTACCCAATCCAACTTTAACTTGCGACCTGACCCGTCCATAATTCCAGGGTAATGATGTTTCGTGTTAGACCAATATACCTTGCTGTTTCTTGCTCGAACAGAAACATGAGATAAAACATCTGGCATGTCAGGTGTCACTACAGCAACTGTACCATCAGGAATTTCCTCTTCTCCCCTCACCGACTTTGCCACTAAAATAGTTGGCAATTCATAAGTTTTATTTTGAACAGAAAGTAACTCATCAACAACCACAACATATCCAATAGCTTCAATAGGGCTGATAACCTGCCAACTGTCAACAGGAAGGGAAGTTGCATTTAGAAGTTTTTAAAGTTGAATGACATCATAAATCTGCAAAACTGATTAACCACAAGGATGTAAAACAAACCTTCCCAAATGAGCCACATTGCGAAGAATAGGGTCAAGTCGATTAACCAATGATGATAAAGAAGCAGCTGATCCTGCACGAATCATTTCTTCCGTGAATATGCTCACCTGCAAAGATTAAAGAGCGGGGTAGATTAAAAAAAAGTTACATAAAGCAAAATAATGATAAATGACTACCAATTAGGCATGAATTGGCCCTCAAGCGGAAATATATTATATATGATGTCATTTTTTTATTCATGACATAAATACCCTTCTGATTATTAAATAATTACGTAAAATTTATAACTATACAGCCTCATTTTAATTAATTACTAACAACTTGCCAATAACACCCTTTTCTATTGTTAGTTAATGTTACCTACTTTCTTAAAAAAATTAAAAATATTAAAGTATTATGAATATGTAACAAAAAATGAAGTATTCCTTTAACAAGTTATACCATTTAAAAATTCTCTTCAAAGTATTAAAAATAAACCCGATGACATCTTATTGGTGTCTTAAATTTATTTATTTTATTTATAATCTCATCATAAAAGGAATACCACATATTCTTAAAAAAAGAAGAAAGTTCTATAATCCTATTTAATGTATACGGATTGCTTACCATGCGTTGTTTGAGTAATTGTGTTTTCCACTGATCCTACTATATTATGGCTCATTTTATGTGTTTTCCAATGTATGTAGATTGCTTACTATGTGTTATCCACTGATTCTACTATATTGTGGCTCATTGTATGTGTTTTCCACTGTATATAGATTGCTTACTATGTGTTTTCCACTGATCCTACTATATTGTGGCTCATTGTATGTGTTTTCCACTGTATATGAATTGCTTACTATGTGTTGTTTGAGTGATTATTGTGTGCTCCTAGTTCCTATTGTGAATTGCTGCTCATGAAGTGCTTCGTGTGTCTACTACATATTGATTGTCTACTGAGCTTTGCATTCTCTCCTTGTCGGGTGCTTTGGTCCTATTATGTGTGTCGGAGCCAGGGGTCTCATTGGAAGCAGCTTCTCTATCTTAAAACATAGAGGTAAGGTTTGCCTACAACCCATCCTTCCTAGACCCCAACAATAGTAAGTACTATAGATGGGAATTACTATGTTTTGTTATGGTTATGGTTAATGAATTAATGTACAACCCTGTATTATCAGCTATTTACATTATTTACACCTACTCAAATATTATAGTTTTTATCTACAACTATATCAACAATTGTTTTAGTTATTACATGATTAGTTATCTTAGGCTGCAAGTGTTACACAGGTTAATAGGCAGTAACATTGTAAATCCTTATATTATAGCGCAACACCAGATTTAAAAAAAAAGAAAACATCATTACCGCCCATTGGTCCAAATTAAGCTTGGCCCCAAGGTACTCGGCAGAAGGTTGCAATAGTTGATGATACAATTCTCCTTTGCTTGCTAGTGCAAGTCGGGTTCGATCAAGGACTGATTTTGCAAATAATGCCCAACTACCATCACCAGTCTCCAACATGCTAAGTGCTTGATTCCATCCCTTCAAAGCAAACAGAAACAAAACAAAAAAACTGGCAGTTAGTATTTTTAAAGCAATAACCAGTAGAATCAGACTTGCCCAGTCCTATTCGAGTTTCATCCTTCTGAGATGAAAAACTAAATTATATGACAAAATAGTTTCAAAATAATATCTTCCTATTACGTTTTGACATCTGAAGACACAAAACAATATGCTGGTAAATAAATTAAGTTATTTCACAATTCTGCTAGGAAATGCATAAAAAGGTAGCATACTTCAGCTTGATTTCTATTTCCATAAACAAACTTTCAAAAGTTTTTATTTAGGGACCACTTTTAATATGCCATATCAGGGTGCCATGTTAACCCACATCAAGAAAAAGGTCAACATGGTCAAAGTATCCAAAACATCAGTTATCACATCATCATTTTGATGTGGTAATCAGTTCAGCTTACCCTAAGTTAACACTTTCTATAATCGGCTACTTTAACTAATTTATTTATAATATGTTATCTTTTTATGCAATTTACCCTCAACGAATGGTAGAACATGACTACACAGGATACTGAAATTACCTTTAAGCAATAGATCAAATCCTCATTGTTATCTGATGAGAGTATGAGGTTCTCGAGAAGAAGAGTGATTAAATATATAACTTTCTGCCAAAACATTGAGGTGTAAGCATGAGATATTTATACCAAACTTAACAAACAATTATACATCTTTAATATGAATAATAGGGTTCTTTTGACAAGTATTGATGTACCAACAGGGCAAATGATACATGGGAGATAACTGAATATCACACAAGCGGTATATATGATTTACCTCTGGCTTAGCACTGTTCAACTCCTCATAACTCCTTTCAATGGCTGTCCTTACAGTAGAATCCAGGGCAATGTCCAAAAAGAGAAGATCCTTGAGCCGATCATTTGGTTTGGAAAGTAAGGGCCTAAGTTCCTCACGTGCCTCTAGTAGTCCCTGAATGAAAAGAGAAATATATATATTTTTATTTATTATGGAAAACGAAACAATACAAACTGATTTTTATGTGCAAGAAGGTAGGCACTGAACCTCAAGAAGAATTTCCACATTCTTATCTTCAACATGCTCTAGAACAAATTGAAGTAGTTCCTGCATGAAAGTTTGTAAGTTACGCCGAAATCATGGAGTTCAAGAAATTCCTCCCTTGAAAATTGACATTATTAAATATACAAACACAGATAATTACCGGAAATCCAGATGGCAGACCAGAAATAGGATTTATATTCACCCCAACCATGAATCCTTGTCCCTGAAATATTAGAAATTAACAAAGATAAAAGGTTAGCAAGAAACCTCAACTTGCTTTACTCAGATTTCCATTTTATGTAACCAACTTTGTTTCCACCTATATAAATGATTGAGGTTTCAAAATTTTCGAATGAATATAATCTTCTAGGCTAACCAGTTTCCAGAAGCCACATCAGAAAAGAGTCAACATGGTCAGAGTTAAAAACACATCAGATGCCATCATCACTTTTGACTAGGTAACTGAATCAGACTACCTTAAATCAAACTTTATAAAGTTGGTTACCTATCATTTTTTGCAAAGTTTAATGGTATTATGGTTAGAAACAAAGATTATTAAATAAAATAGAAATTCTCCCAGATTAAGTTATCTTTCTATGCAATTTGCCAAATATATATCATGCTAAAAAGACCAAAATCCTGGCATTACCTCCGATTTATAGCCCATGCAGTTTGATATTGCAGATTCAAGATCAGCTCCAGAATGAACTGCCTGCACCAATGAGAACATGACGAAGATTTGAGAGCCTGCAGAAAATTGAGCTGAAAAGGAGGGGAGGGGGGGGCTGTTATTCTAACAGTGTAACTTATGTCACTGTACTTTTTGTTTACATTTGAGTCATTGAAAGATGGACTTTGTCCTGTTTGGATCATTATGAACTTTTTTGTACAATTTGGGTCATTACGTGGACTTGCTGTAACAGTTTTTGGTTTTGTTCTTTTTGGGTAAATGTTAAAATACCCCATATCTTTTGATGAAATAGATCTACAAAAAAAGTATTGATGACTAAAACAAGACATTTGAAATTACATTGGTATTTTATGCAAAACAATCCAGCAAAATAATACTAGCAATGAATCCAAACCTTCAACGTTCTCATGTAGTTTCCCAGATCACGCAGAAGGCCTTCCTTTTGGTCACTTGAGAATTTTGGCTCATTGCGAATGGCCCGATCATAACTTAGAAGCCGTTCTTTTGTTATTCCATTTGTATTCAGTGTGTTCCAGTAAACACTGATGTCAAAATCACTTTTAATATAATCAATTAGAGCCTGCAGCAAGATGAGTAACAATGTGTGAGCATTTCTGGCATATTATAAGTTTCAAATAAGATAAATTAGCTTCACATGCAATATACCTGACAGATCACAACGTCATCAGGGCTTGTGTTATTATGCAGTTTCTGATGCCATTCTTCCATCATTCCTCCTGCACAATTATTATTTCTCTACATTTGGCAAATAGGAGAACTAATATCAGTTTTGACTGAAGAGATATTTACGCAAATTTAATGACACAAAAATGATTAAAATATTGTGCCACCTGGATGACAAGGATTTCATCACGGATGCGCTGGCCGACATCTCCTTCACCTCCACGCCCAACAGTTGACATGATCATTCTCAGAAGTTCACTATACTGTGGATACTTCACGTATACATCCTGAAGCAAGTCTGTGAGCCTATTCTGAGCTCTGCTTATCTCACTGCACCAACATTGAAATGAAGAACATACATAAATTAGGGTGTTTGGGAAAAGGTTCTCTTTGTGGGAGAACCTACTTTGTTATCTGCACAAGATACAACAACCCATTGAACATGTAGCTTAAATGTGGACATTTTGACGCATTTATATATTAATATCTCTATTGCATTATGTATATCTTTAATAGATCAAAAGTCATCCGATTGTCTGTTTTTTTTTAATGCACGGAACCCTCTAATTCTGAATTATTCTACTAGAAATAGTTCTATTATTAGTGTAATAACAAAGTTATGATTTTTCTTATCACACTAATATTAACAAAATTTTAAAAGTTCTAAACAAATAGTGTTTCAGGTCAACTTGGCCCTGCATGTTATGACCAAGACACCCATCCTGCCCATTTGGCCACCTCTAATGTAGCTCAAAAGAGAAATGGCTCTAAATAAACTTGTAAAAAAGTTCAGCCAGACGCCTTACCGTGGCTTTACATTATAATTTTTGTTCCATATAAGCTGTCTTGTAGCCATAAAACGCATCCATACAAGAATTGCTGCCACACCCAATTCACCAGCATCCTTGGCTTCTTCCATCAAATCGGCTGCAATATTAAATCTGGAAATGGCAGGATAATTTATTAAATGTGATTACTACAAGCAATCAACTAACTTAACCAGTGTCATCTGAGAAAGGAGGCTTCACAATAAAAGGTCCCCTAAACCATGAATAGAAATGTGGCTCATTATGAAACCTTTAAGTTCTTCAATCAATTTAGAAATATGTCCACTGAAACCTAGTAAATTGCTCAAGATACAAACCTTAAATGTAAAAAAGTCTGAAAACATTCAATGGAAGCTATCAATTTTGCAGTGATAAATTGCAGATATGGAATGCATTAGAAAAAAATTATCCGTAGTTAGATAGGGTTACTTTATTGGAATTGTCCCTATTATATAGATGAGCTTTGTCCCTTTAGGGAAACCTGATGGTGTATACATAGAATACAATGCACATAAGAAACCCTAAAAGGGCCAAAGTAGACATTAGGGTCAGGCCTAAATACATGCATCTTTTGTCTAATAGAATGTACTAGGGAATATTATTGTGAGTGATAACATGGTAAAACACAGTTAACATCTTTAAAAGTTTCTCAGTTGACAAGTGACAATATTAAAATGTGTGGAATAAAACAGGATGATAGTTTACGAACAAATCCTTGAATGTATATATAAACATAAGATAATCTTATAGCAAACAGTTAAAATCAAAATATTGTCCAGTGAAATCAACTGAGTACTGACTCCTGACCTATGCATAAAAGACTTTTGTGCTTCACTTTCCAGCCCTGCTATTTTATCTAACAAGGCTTTAGCAGTACCTTTCCCATCACCAGCATCCTTCATTAGAAAAAAAAAAGAAGACAAACATAAAAGAAAATAATTAAATAATTATAAAATGGAAACAAAAATGCATGCAAGAGATAGCAATCAATTAGTTTATATAGAGAGGAACCTTTATTGCCTTCTTGGGTCTAGTGAATTCAACATAAAAGTCAGAACCATTATTCTTGAACCATTTATTACCAGAAAAAAGAACGAACGGCATCCCAACAAAACCTTCTCCAATTTCTATTTCTAACAACTGTATCTGTTACTCAACAAAGCAGCCATAATTGTAACATCAATTTTTAATAACAGTAAACCCATCATTTCCTATGAAGTCATAAAAAATATATGTTAGAAAATATTTCTCTTGCCAGACCTTGTTAGCAGCTTCGTCAATAGAGATAGTAGAAAACTGTGTGTCAGCAGCTGTAACTAATAGAGTAGACCCTTTTGGTAATAAATTTTCAGGTGGTGCCTACAATATGACCATCAATTTTAGTACTCAAAAAAGGAACTTTATCATCAATTGTCTAATGCAACAAGCTTGAAGTAAGAAACTTGCCATCCACTCCCCAGCTTTCTTTGACAATGCCCAGTGAAGGGTGAGTGGCTCCATTAAGCCTGTAGCCAGATGAACTCTGATCTTCCTAGAGGTCTTTGTTACAAGCACCTACAACATACAGAGGCTTTTAGATGGAATGCAACTGCTATGTGAAGTTGGAAATCTCAACCCACAACCTTATGAATGAGTCAATTTGTGTAGTGTATTATCTCTAACAGATCAAATAAAAAAAGAATAATGTAAATGGAGTCCACCCTAGTATTCAACATTTTTTTTGTTTAGGCCACCCGCATCATATTTTACTCTATAGGCTACCCAAGTATGCATCTAGATTCATTTATTCAATTCCAGCCCAAAACATATTGAATGATGACATGCCTTTAGTCTTGTTCTGAAAAAACAAATTTAGCCTATAAACTGTTGACACCTCATCAGAATTATTTGCAAAACTTCTAAGGGCTTTTTATCACCCAACAAGTTTTTGCCAAAAATTGGTGTGACAAAACCAAATAAGAGAAAATCGACTATAAAACTAAAGGTCAAAAGAGTAGAAAGTTTCCACATACATATTAGATGGCCTTAATAAGAAAAAGTTGGTACTGTGGTCCACATACATTATTCCAAATAAGAGAAAATAGACTATAAAAAGAAGCAGGCCAAAAGAGTAGAAAGTTTCCGAGAGTGTACTTCAAGTATAAAACCGCGTAAATCATTTTATTCAAAAACTTAGTTATCATTGATATCATATATCTTTTGTAATCATATTTGAAACATTAGGTATATATGTTTAACAAATTATCCGAATCCATAACGCAAAATACCCATTTTGATCAGTTACTCGCCCATTTTGACCAGTTACTCCCCATTTTGCTACCTTTACAAACACTAAAAAAGGATATCCTACCAAAAGCTCCTTGTCAGCAAGTTTGTATGACTTTTTGTTCAGAATATTTATATCAATTTGTTCTTCTATGGTTTTGGAGTAAAGTTCTACTGCAGACAGAGTTTTTGGTTTCATGGACGGTTTTTCCTCTACAGACTTCATAGAAACTTGAATATGCTTGTTGAGAAGTTGCATGAGGTCCCGTTTCTTCCTCTGAATCCTTTGAATGGAGTAAGTTTTCTTCTTCACTGACTTTTGAACCTTAGTTTGTATATTTCCTTTGGAAACATCTGTATCTTGTTTGGAATTTGTACCATCTTTTTTGGTTAATCGTGTGCGTATGTTGTCTAAGGAACTTCCCCTAGCAATTTCTTCATATAGCTCTGCACGAGCTGCTTCATATTCCATCTGTGAGTTCTTTAATTATTTTAGTATGTGAATAACCAAATGCAAAACCAGGCATACAAGTAATCTACATAGTACAAGTACACAATATACTAGTTCTTTGGATTTAAAATGAGTGAATAACTAGTAGCATGTTAAGAAAATTTTGAAAATGTCAGGTTGGCTTAAAAGAAAAAATAGGCTTTAATGTTGTAGAATTTAAAATAAATTTTTTCTATTGGTGTGTCATGTTACATTGTTTTGCTATTCTTGAGCAGCAAATATTATTTAAACGTACAACTTTAAAAATAGAAAAAATATTTATTTAGTGCATATAATAATTCTATGCTTCACATATTCATCATAAATTGCACCATTTCTTAACAGGCATTGGAATTTTAACATGTTCAAACACAAACAAGCTTAATAGTGGCAGCAAAAAAAAGACATTTGAAAGTTTACTTGCCTTTTCTTGTTCCGGGGTATACATTTGTTTTCCCTTCTTCTCCCATCTCAAAAAAGCTTGGATTTGTACAAGATCTTCAGGAATTACAACATTCGAAACTGGTTTTTCCCTTGAGTGCAGCTTAACATGGAAGTTTTGACCATTATTTTTGTACCTAAATGAAAGTGGGTGAGAGCATTGTCTTAAAACTGAATTCAACACCAACAAGCTAAAAAATATAGCCTTACCATTTATTCTTTCCTTCATCTACTATGAGGAACTCGAGAGCTTGGATTGAAGGATCATCGATTTCTACTTTCAGGGATGAACTGGAACCAGACTAGTAGGAAAAATGAATAGGCACAAATTAATTGGTGTTAATAACCACAAAAACAAGAAATATTACTCATGCGTCATCTGGTATAATGACAAGGTTCCAATTTGGATTTAATAAAGGTGTCAATTTCAAACCACTTGAAAATGGGTCAATTCAGGATGTATTTAAATAGTAACAAGTCAAATGCAGAAAACTAACTAAAGCTGAAGCAGGTCAAACGGATTAAACAGGTCAAAAGTCACCAAAGTGTATTCATATACACATATTATCCTACATTGTTTTATGTAAAAAAAACTTATTACTAGTAATGCCATTTTTAATCCATTATATCCTTGTGAAATACAAAAGATGGACAAAAAAAAAGTGGTGGTAGGTTGGCCCAACCTGACCAACCCATTTTCACCTGCACATAAAAGTTACCCGTTTCGCAACAAGCCCATATTGACCCGTTTTCCCACTCATATGGCACCTCGAGAATTTAATGTTAATTGTAGCTTACTTTTACAAAGGGAGTTCTAAGAGCCCTGTCCTTGTATATTTTTGTTCCTTCTGGACGACGACTGGGAAGTACCCATTTCCTGGAAATATGACAGATAAAATTAAAACCTTGAAAGGGTGTGAATAAAATCTATACCTAGTAGAATTAGAATCACTGATATTTTCATGAGTCACTTCTTACTCCTGTTTATTTTTTAGAGCACCCCAATGTAGATATAGATTTCCTGTACTGTTAGTGAGCTGAATCTCTACCACTGGAATAGAAGTGATCTTAACATCCACCTGAAGCAAAATTATGTATAGCTTTTTAGGACATAAATTTCTACTAATGTATTATAATTAAGGAACTAAATTGTCGTCCCAACTCCCATATCTTAATCAATAGATACCTGCATCTCGATACCTCCTCCCAGGATGAACTTTTCTCCTAACTGCTACAAAGGAAGGAAAAGAGTCATTAAACCATCATTAAACCATGTACCTGAATCAGTGTCTATAAGCCATGAGACAATATGTGTCTGGTAATAGTAGTTGTGCTAAAAAATATTTAACTCAAATATTTTGCTCAATGGAGGACTGTTTGGAAACTGAGATACATATCAGGAATCTTACAGGCTAATTTAAAAAAAATTGATCTGACTTCAGTACGACAAATAATTATCAGGCCTATTTTATAGCTGGTTCGAAAGATTACTACTGCTGTATTTTCTTCAGCTCTACCAACAGTACAGAAAGCAGTGGAAGTATGAAAAGTAGACACCATTTTCGAATTTCATGCAATGTTATATTTCAAGACCATGAGATGTCAGCAAATGTAATGCATGCAATTAGAAATTAGCTAGCTGTACACTATATGCAAACATTGAGGCAGTTTATTCTCATGTATGGATTACTGACCCGAATCCATTCTGCCAAGGTAACAATCCAAAATGTTTAATATCCTAAAGTGAGGTAACTACAACCATAAGCAGTTGTTTCCTAACAAAATCAGAGATGTATGTTTTCTGATCCATAACAAAGGTTGATTTAAATGTTAATATCTTTTCTGAGAAGTCATGACTCATGACTTCCACATGTCACATTTCACGATGGCTTTGGTATGCATATTTGCCATATATGGTCGTTGAGTACTTGAGTATTTAATACTGATGCTTGGTTCCTTAACAAGAACATGCTATGTCCAAGGGAAACAAGTGAGTCTTCTAAAAATTACCATAAAGAAAATGTAAGCTGCTTTATGCATCTAACCTTTATATAAACAATGCTAAATTTATCATTATTTAATTAGATCACAAAGAAAGACATCAGAATATCAATAGTGTGTTCAGCAAGCACTGAGGACACGCTTCTAGCAAATCACTTTACTCGTTACATGTGCCCATTGTATACCCTTTTATGACTATAAAATATATTTTCAAGCCAGAATAGCCAATTATTGGATAATAAGATGACTTATCATAATACTTTTAGATCCCTTTCAGTTTTCATCTAGAGCAGCATATTCATTATGTAAGACACACAGAACAAAAAGTGAAACAATAAATTATTATTCTAAGCTCAATAAGAAGAGATAACAGCCCTAAGAACACACGATTTTCATAATCCACAGCTAAATCCACTCCAGAACATGTAACAATTCAGTGATATAAAAAAGTACCTCGGAAGTCGGATCGGTAGCTAAAACCGCTTGAACAATACTGGAAACCAAACGCTTTGTTTGCGATCCCGATTTGCTCACAGTTAATCGACGACCACGGAAATCGCTGGATATTATAGAGGCCAAAGCTAACGACGATGATTTCCGTATCTGCGAAGTCGCTTGAGAATGAAACAAAGTATTTCCGGCAATGCAAGTATAAGAATTCCTTTCACCTTGATGCTTTAAAACCGTAGATTGAAGCAAAATGTGCCCTACTGAATTGCTCATATTCTCCCCTTCCTTTAATCAATTCAAGGTCACTGTCAAACAAAACCTCGTCACAGAGCAAGCATCAGTACCATCACCATAAATACTGTCACAGTTTCACATAATCACATCCGTAACACAAATCAGAAGCAATTAAGGCAAAAAAACACAGTAACACAGACTGTATCAGTTCAATCGACGTACATACATTGATTAATCAAGAATAACACGAAATCAACACAAAAACACGAGAATTTCACTCAATTTGATCGAATGAGTGGCGAATTATCGACTTAAGAAACGAATTAGATCTAAATTATGATGAAATTGTACCTTTTATCAAAGTTATAGGGATCTGCAAAGTGTATATCTCGAAATGAGATATGAGTGATAGAGGTTGAAAAGAGCAAAGGGGTTACTTAACGTCGAATGCTGTTAACTGGTGGTTAAGGGGAGCTTCAGATATTAATATTGTTTATTATTATGAACAATGGAAGTCCTTCTAGTTTTGTTGATTGACATATTAGCCCCTTCGTGTTTCATATGGTTTCAAAATGGTCCGTCAAGTTGAATAGTATGTTCCTCAATGTGCATATATGATACATTTGCTAGAAGGATTAGGTCGATTTCATTGTGTTTGTGTCCCAAGTATAAAATGCAATGTCTTTCTCCGATAAGAAGATAAATCACACAATTTTAAAATAAAGTATTATTAGTGATAGAGCATGGTAAAATTATTTATTATTGAATCGCATGTATTTTGCTTTATATATTCATAACCATAAGCATTAATTCATAAACGTAACTTGGCTCCATTTTGTTGCTAGTATGTCGATGGATGAGCTTGTGATGCAATAAATGTTCATATAATCTAAAGGTGCGAATAGCTTTGAGTTTGTGATATAACATAAAATTTTCTTTATATTTATTGCAACTTATTCAAATACAATTCATCCATCTTTTTTGGCACAATGTATAGTCTAAAATCTTTTTTCTACATCTCATATTGTTGTAACATTTACTTACCAGGGTATTTATTATGTCTATTGTAGATATTTGAATTAGAGAATTTTATAACTAGATTAGGATTGAAAATAAACTAGATTATGTGAAATAAACAATAGCCTGCACAATTTAAAATCTAGTTTCTCCATCTCAAATTTATTTAGTTCTGAGTTCAAAGATTCGAACTCAATTCGAATAAGAACCTGGTTCAAATATTTGAAAAACCAAATAAGAAACAATTTTAATCGAACTTTAAAACTTTTTAAGTACGATATACAGGTTTTTATATTCTAAATATCAAGACTAGAGAAGAATTATATGTAGCAAACCAACATCAAGGGTATAGAGTGTAACATTTACATGATTAAGTAAAAGGGGACACGTGGCGCAATGTCACGCATGCACGTTTGTAAGGCACGGAATTAGAGCTTTATCACGTGTGGGATTCTAAATAAAGAGAAACTTCCCAAAATTGACGCTGTGATGGTGGACCCTGATTTGCATTGATATTTATTTGACGTATATTATTGGTAAAGAAAAAGCCCTTTATATTTTATAAAACTTTCAGTTAACCCCCCTGAAGAGAGTATGTGAATGTTGGATTTTTTTAATTATTTATTTATATAATATATATATTTTTGGGTTTCTAAAATATCTTTCCTAAATAAAATTTCTGGATATTACACACTTTATTTGTGTTACATATTCATTATCATAATTTGAGTGGATGTGTTGTTGTTGATGATATCTTATTTATTTTGCCTGTGTTTTTTTTTTCAATGTATAAGTCGATTTAGTTAGTTTTTTACATGTATTTTTCCTCTCTTTTTACACTTACTTATTTTGTCCTATCACAATCGTCAGTTTGAAGATGGTTTTCTAGGTGAGTTTCACTCTCCGTCTGTCGACGTGTCTGACCTGCCGATCTTACATCCTCTAGCTTTCTTACAAAAAAACATGTTATTCATTTCACTTATAACTAGAATTACTCTCGCACGCGTTACGCAGATAATTGCATTATGAACTTAAATATGAAAACTAAAATACAAAAATTAAGTAACGGTTGTCACTCCGACTTCGAATGCGAAGACATCAAGTAATCAGAAAGAAAGAAATAACTGGTCTATCGAATTAACGCAAGTATTCGCAGATTTTATGATGCAAATTAATTAAATAGATATTTAGAACATTTTTAATTACTAATATAACTTGACTAATTAAAAAGATCCAAATATGAAAATCACAAAACTTTAGTGGCTAAATAAGAGTCCACGTGGCTAAGACTCAAATTATAAAGATAAATAATAATCACTGCGAGTACAATCAAGTAAATATTAAATCTATAATGATTATTCTTGTGAGATTTTTCTTAATAACAAAAATGAAATGTAAGAGTGTTATTAGTTGCATTATCAATATGAAATATTGTAGGTCAATAAGTAATACTTTGAATTATTATAATACGTTTTATCTTTTAAAACTATTTGTTTTTTCGAAACAAATTAAAACAAAAATATTAAATACTTTTAAGATGATTATTAAGTCGTAAAACACGTGAAAAGTATTCAATTTGGATGTTAAAAATTATGGGCACAAAATGGAATTTTGTATTTTTAGGAATCCGTTTGATGTTATTGAAGCATTCATTTTAGTGAGATGTTCAGTTGTGTATGTTGAAAATCGTGGGCCCAAAGTAATGTTGTCATCTTTTTTAATCCGTTTGAAGTTATTGATAGATCCAAGATTCTTCCCACCCAAAACTTCTTTAATTATTGATTTATTTATCTCGAATAATATCATTTTAACGTATGAAAATAAATTAACTGGAAGAGACTTGAAGTTTGATGATATTATAACCATTGATAGACATATGAAAAAAAGAAGAATATTAAGTTTTTTAGACAATTTAACTGAGTTAAACTAAAGTTATAAATATGCGTTTTAAAAATGTTCTTTTATAGCAACTAAACTAAAGTTTAAAAAATGTTTGATTTTACATATAGTTAAAAAATAATCATCTATACCAAACTTGATTATGTTTTAGTAGAACTAGATAAAGGTAAATGATACATTTTGTTGAAATTGAGTCAATTCGGCACTTATTCATCGTATCATTGATCAATGGTCTACAATATTTCTTATTATTTTTAGTATAAACCGATTATACGTGTATAAATTACAAAACTGATCATTCTATCTTTAAAATATATTTGATTCTTGCAAAACAATTATCAACCTTGCAAAGTGCATATCACGAGATCTTCACATCTCACAAACCTATAGATGGTGAGATCTTAAGTGGACAAACAACCATCATGAAACGTGACAAAATCTCATAAATCTTGATGGATGAAGACTGAGATGACCCGCGGATTGTCAAACGACATTCACATATTACGAAAATGAAAAGTTAGAGGGAGGGGGAGGGAGGGAGTTGGATAACAAGTTAGATAGGCTATTGTGTTTGGATTGCAATTGGATGATTAAATTTTTAAAGTGCATTGATAATATGCATAGTAATCAGTAATGTGCTAAGTAGTTTGTATTTGGATTTGTATAGGCTCGTATATAGGCTAATATGGATCTTAGATTGGGCCTTTTTGTGCCTTTGGGTTTCAATTTCAACTTTAACTGTAGTAGGATGGGCTTTTGTTTGGGCCTTAGGATGGTTTAATTCTACAAAAATTATTCAAATACAAAGTCTTATAAACCTAATAAATATAAAAAAAAACTAAGATATTGACATGTGTTCTTTAGATCAAAATTAAGTTGGGGTAAAATTGATAATGTTTCACCTTCTCAAGTTCCACCTTGTTTTAGCATTCATAACGTTTACATATGATATTACTTTTTTGAAATTGTACACCACGAAAACAAGCATTTTTTTATATTTAAAATGAATATAGTATTAATAAGCTGACAAATTTTACACAATTACCTTAAATGTCGTGAAAAAAACTTCATTTTTTATGGATTAAAATTATGGGAGTTTTAAAGATAAAAAACACTTGTTTTTATGATGTAATTTTTTTTAAATAATATTTTACGTAAAAATTGTGAGCGTTTAAAAAAAGTAAAACTTGAAAATATGATTAACACTAAAATACCTTTGGCCTACCATTAAAAACAATATTGTAAAAATCGTCAGGCGCTAGTCGGACGGTGAGGTAGGGACTAGGGATTAGTTAGGATTAATCGGAATTGATCGGATTGTAATTTTCATATATAATTTTTAGTTTTATATATATACACACATTTAATTGTGTAATTTTAATTGAAAAAAAAGTTCAGTTTTATGTACAAATACACCAATTTGCCCAGAATTTCCAAGTTTTTGCTGGATTTTCCAAGTTTTGGCCGGATTTTTTGAAAGTCGTCGGAAACTTGTCGGAACTCCGCGCGGAATACCTCAATTTCATCGGAATCATAGTTTTTTGGCCGATTAAAACCACCTAGGCATGCCTACGGTCCACCTAGGTCCGATTATGACCACCGTAGACCGACTACCGTTTATTGGCTTCGTTTACATGAAATCGCCACGGTTGCCCTCCGATTCTCGATTCCTCGCCGATTAATCAACGCCTAACACCGATTTTTCCAACACTGAGTAAAGTTTTAATTATTTACCATTATGTCGTCGGATTACTTAGCACTTGGATTTAAGATCTAATGGACAATAATACTTCCCGTCATTTTTAGTTTTTTCTTATTTTCTACAATAAGCAAACAATAACCCTACCCTGAGGGTCCTTTTATCAAGAATAAAAAAAGCAAGGAGATTGAGAAAAGAATAAGTTATTTGATCATTTATGATTTTCTTCATTCTTGAACTTATTTATAGTATAAATATAACATTATCGTTGTTTTAGTCGCGGTATACACTTTTCTTGAAAAATTGATTTAAGTCCAAAAGAGTTTAAGTCGTTCAGCACGTGTAATACACGGGTTTTGAAGCAAAATGCTTATTCTTTTTTTTAAAAAAAAAACAAAAAAAGTATAAAAGCTAAGTATTAGAAGTTGATATCATTGTTTTGTTATTTATAATCTTTACTTTTATGTAATTTAAATCATATTTTATTTTAAAATATTAATTTATAATTAATAATTTATTATATTATTTATTCAGCACGTGTTATACACAAGTTTACTAAAACTAGATATATTTATAAAATATAAAAAACCATAATACATATGAAAATGATTAGTTACAATATTTTCCAGCTAACTTATGCAAAAGATAAATATAAGAGAAAACTACGTTAGTGTATCCATGTATCTTAGAATTTTTAAAAATACAAATTGTTTACTATCCACTGTGAAGATATTTCGGCCATCTCACTATAGAACCAGTAAACCACTATGAAGATTCTAGAACTCCGTTGTAAAAATTGGTAGGTCAAATCGACAGACCTGGTTATGTAATTCGGTTTGAAACAGGTAGCTTTGAAAACAATTGGTCTAATTCGTCAGTTAAAACATGTATTGTTGTAGGAATTCAATGCAGTTTACTAATCATTTTCTCCTTGGTAATTACTTTAGAGCGGTCATATTTTGTTTTAGGGTAAGTTCGTCTTACAGAATAAGAGAGAATTAGAATTGGAAATTGAATTTTAAATCCTTTCATTGAAATCTCATAGAGGATGAGAGGGAATTGGAATTGGAAATAGAATTTGAATTAGATTTTAAATCCTTCCATTGAAATTTCATAATACGTTTGGTTGGTATAATTTTTAATGGAATTGAAATGGAAAGTATGTAAAATGACATAACTACCCTTTAAAAATAGTAAGTCCACTCACCTACGTCACATTTGTAAGAAAAAAAATCCTTCTAAAAAAGTGAAAAAAACATTTTCAAAAAATCATAAAACCAAAACCAATGCGAAAATGAAAAATGTAAAAATGCCAAAATTTTAATCTAGCGTTTCTCGTTCGTAAAAAAAATTAAATAAATAAATAAAAATTGGCGTTTTTGTGTTCGATTTAGTTTTTGGTATAGTTTACCTTTTACGGTTACTTTTTTTTGGGATGGGGGTGTCATGTATTTATTTTAATAGAAGTTTTTTTTTTAATTTGATGGTTAGAAGGTTATTTTGGTAAATATACATGAAATCCTTCGATTGTTAAACAATCCTCCCAACTTGGGAAGGATTTCAAATCCTACAATTTGAAGGATTTCAAGGGATTTGAATTATATTCAAATCCTTCCGTTGGTGAGACGAACACCACAAGGAATGGAATCTAGATTCCAATTCCCTCAAAATTCCATTCCATTATGTGAGACGAACGCACCCATAATGTCTTTGGTTGGTATAATTTTCAATGGAATTGGAATGGAAAATATGTAAAATAACATAATTACCCTTTAAAAGGAACAAGTCCACTCACCTACATCATATTTGTAAAGGAAAAAAAAAACTCTCAAAAAAGTGAACAAAAACATTTTCAAAAAATCATAAAACCAAAACCAATACGAAAATGAAAAATGTAAAAATGCCAAAGTTTTAATCTAGCGTTTCTCGTTCGTAAAAAAAATAAATAAAAAAATGGTGTTTTTATGTTCGGGTTTAGTTTTTAGGTATAGTTTACCTTTTACGGTTACTTTTTTTGAGGTGGGAGGTGTCATGTAATTATTTAAATAATTTTTTTAATTTGATGGTTAGAGGTTATGTTGGTAAATATACATGAAATCTTTCGATTGTTAAACAATCCTCCCAATTTGAGAAATATTTCAAATCCTACAATTTGAAGGATTCAAATTCAACTCCTTCCGTTGGTGAGACAAACACCACAACGAATGAAATCTAGATTTCAATTTCCTCACAATTCTATTATATTCTGTGAGACGAACGCACCATTATTCTTATTGGAAGATTCTTTGTGGAGCTACGGTTGACAAGATTTTTAAAAGGTAGACAAATTAATTTAACGCCTTTGGCCTTTAACCCAACACAATTGACAACCTACTAATTATTACATAAATTTAAAAAATCATAAATAAACACTTATAAAACATACCATTTTGATTTTAAGGGGATTAAATGTGACATTTATAATCAGATTCTTGAATGCAGCAAATAAATAAAAGTTACGTAACTGTTTCTTAATGAACTTAATTGGAGCACAAACCGTCAATGAGTTCTATATCAACTGGTTTAGGAGGAGTCACCTTATGACTTTCCAAAGTGAAGGTCATGGGTTGGAGTCTCACTAGGTGCAATATGCTCCTAGTGGGCCAAGGGTTTTACCACAGTGGGCTTTTAGGTGGTGGGTTTCCCTTGGAATGGTGGGCGAGCCGGGTCACTAGCGCTGTCTGTGTTCACGGGCGTGAGTGGCCTTTCGCCATTAGGTTTACCCAGATGACCGGGTTTAAAAATTATTCGTTGGTAGTTCAAAAAAAATTGAAGCAGAAACCCACGTGACCTCTATTATGCACTAATTAATCTTACCTACGGGGACTTAGTTGTTTTTCTTAACGATAAACACACACCTCTCAAACATACTTTTAAATCTAACTATTGTTTTCTTTTGGGAATGATATATAATTTTAAACTCACATCAATTTAGTAAGGACATATACCATGTATTACTAAAATAAGAGGACGGATATATACTTGTTATTTACTGGACATTTAATTTAATTAAATTTCACAAATTCTACGAAGTTGTCTCAATAAATATTACATACTTTGATATCATCCCATGTGATATTATTTAAGATTCGATAAGATTGTGAGTCGAGTTGTGATTTGTTACATATTTTAAGCTTGCGAGACTTGATTTTGAATATGATAAAAGTTTGACTTGAACGAACTCAAGTGAATTTGGAATTGATCCACATAGTTATTACATAATTAAAACATAAAAAAATCGTAACAATAATCTCGAATTTTGGAACATAAGCTATTTACAATTCTAATATGATTTTAAATAGTACTTTAAATTCAATATCCTTTATTATAGAATTTAAGGGTTCGAATCATTTAATAACTAATAAATATATTAACAACCACGAAAACTAATCCCAATAGGTTATATTTTTCTTAAATTTTATATATTTTATATATAGGTTTGTATAACCATAAAAAATAAAAAATAACTCATCAAACTAATGTTTGCATGTGTTTTTAAAATATTTATTTGTTTAGCTATATATACGTATATAATATTACTTACATATGACTTACACATTGGTGGATTACAAATTCCGTTTAATTGGACAACCAAACCGAATAAATCAGCTTAATCAATTGAATTCGTTTCGGTTACGCCTATTTTAATTCGGTTCAACTTGATTAAAGGTTAGAGCCAACAAATTATCATAGAACAAACCTAACCAAATAAACAAATCAAACCGTTAACCGAATCATCAAACACCCATATCAATTCGTTTATTCATTTGTTTGTTAAATTGTTATTAAAGGGACTATCTTTTTTTTTAACGACAAATCTATCTTATTTCTACTTTTAAATTACACCAAGTTACACAATAAACAATTTTAAACTCAGAACCTTCTTTTTAAAAATCAAAAGATCTATTAAATGAGCTAGTAGCATATTTACAAAAGAACTATCTTTTTAATTTTAGAAAAAAAAATTAGTTGTGAAAAGGGCCCCACACAGATACACAATCCCATAAACCTCGGCTTCTCGTTACCATTTGCGTATAACGTACCACCTGCAACTCAATCTTCTTCATAGAATCATCATCTTCCATTGTTAAAAGTCTACACCTACACATCCTGTAGACCTTTATATAATTCACACCACACCGTTCATATCAATCCAGATGATCATCAATTCCATCATCAAGCGAGTTTCTATCGTCTCTACAAGCTTCAATTCATGACTTCATTCTACTGAAAAAGGTACGAATTCCGATCTACAATCATTACTATTTCAATCTACAACATTTAAGCAGAATTTAAGCTATTACGAGTTGAATGTTTGATTGATGATCCCTAACTGTGTGCTATCGAGTTATTAACGTCGTTTTGTGCAGCGATGACAACGTATTTGATTTGATTTTGTTTACTAGATCAGAAATGATTATTTTGATCATCAGTTTTTCAACATATTACATTACATGAGGGAAATGATTAGGTAATAATAGACGTATATAAGCCTATTAGATTGGATTGATCGATCGATCTTCACAAAGTTACGAATTCTAGAGAAATTGTGCATTGTTAATTAGTGGAAGTATGTGTTTATGATGTTAATCAACGAGTTATTTGTTAGATTTTAGTGTTTTGAGTGATGATCGTAAATTGCTTGTAGTTGATTTTATCAAAATTGTTTTCAGAAGTGTTGTAGAACCGCTTATTCATCCTAGGGTTTTGATAGAAACTAAGAAACTTGATCTTCATCATATGCTTGTTTGAGGTTGAATTTGTTAGAAATTAAACAGTTTTGTTGTAGAAATTAGAATTTATTGTTTTGATAAGGGTTGTGGGTGTTTGCGGTATATGCTATTTGACCTGAAGAATTTGGGCGGTAGTGAAGGTGGGTGTGGTGTTCGCGCCATCGTTGTGACACATTACATTCAATCCCACCATCTCTCTACCACCACACTCTCCCTATTCACCCTCCCGCAACCTCGCCTAAGGCCACACTGACCGTCAAAGCTCAGTTCTTCATTTTGTTGACTTTAAAAAAATTATATATTTTTTGAACTACAACTCACACACTTATCTAACATACTTATAATTATATACTCTAGTTAGACTTAAGAGGAGTTACATTACTCTAACTCCAAATGACTTTATAAATGATTTAAACCCCACCTGATAAAACTATTGATGTGCATGATTTTTTGTTGATCATGTGAACATGTAATATACTAATATGAAATGAATTTCCAGTTGGAGTGGTTTACAAGGGAATCTATTATTATTCAAAGTTTTTTAAGACTTTGAACAGCGCATTCATGTTGTTAAATGTCAACGCCTACCCACAACCTTATGATAATCAATTGGAATATAAGGTGTTATGTATATCAATTTGAATCGTCGATTCGTCGGCAACTGCTTTATACATAACACAATGCCCTAATTCGCGTATGTAGGCCCACATATGTAAAAGGCACATCGATCTTGATAACACATAATGTAGTTGTACCTACAATATTGAGGTTGAAAAAAGTTGCAAGCACATAATCTACATTATTTCTATGATCATAAAATAATTTATTAATTATAAGTGTTATTGTTATATATACTCAAATTAGTTGTATACAAGGGCATTCACTTTAAAACTAATAATATGTTAAGAACCAGAGAAATGCATAATTGATTTATAACTTTTGTTTTAAATGTGATAAATAAGATAATTTATGTAACTGTATCTTTTTCTCACTCTACTTATTGTGTGATGATTTTTGTATATATATGTATGTGTTGTTGTTATAGTCATCTTAGTTATATGTATGTATGTTATGATAAATATTTTCATTTGAGTAGTTGATGAAAATAACTTATAGTGAAATGATAGCTTTTATACTTTTACCAATTGAATGTTGGTATGAAGAAGTAAAAAATGGCATTTTTCACATTCAATAAAAATTTCAAATGCAAAATTGCTCCTGATATCTAAACAAAAACCATGATGGTCAAATTTTTCTGAGTTTATTAGTTATTATTTTTTAACAACAAGTATACATTACTTTTAAACTATATTACCTTCAACAGCTTATTACTAAGTTTGAATCTTATCTGCTTTAAAAAAGTTTATATGTTACTATGATACAAGCTATTACAATTTACAAGATACATGAAATTAATGAGAATGGAAATAAGAATAATAAATAATGACAATAACAACCACGAGGGTCGGTGCCTATTGTTGACTTTATTTGCCACCAACAATCACGAAGCTAACCCGTCTGCTATAACAATACAAACAAATTTTGGTTATTAAAATGCTCATGACTTCCAACTTTCACACTACTTTCTGCGCTAGTTTGTTTTTTGTGTTATTATGCATTACTTATTCAAGTACTTGCAGAATTTCTATTATGTTGTGTTTTTTTGTTCAATAAGTGGTGAAGAAGAACTCCGTGCCCTGTTTTCTTCTTCTCACTCCTTAAATTCGTCACAAAAAACTGCAACCTTTTTCTCACAGTCAAAGATTCTTGGATCTGAAACAATCTCATCAATGTCGAAATACTCACTGCATCTTACACGTGTTTTAGAAAATTGACATGGTTTCACACACGAGTATGAAAAATCCCTTGTCTTCAGAGGGTTACCCTGTATATGCTTCACGTATGTGACAAATTTAATAAAATTTGTGCTAAACGTATCCCGTATGTACTAAATTAGTCGCGTCTCCTTAATAATATACTCACACTTATTGGGTCTTCATGTTACTAAATTAATCATATCATCTCTCTTTAATCACCGGGAGGTACGGTACGGTACGCATATATTAAGGTTTACACCCGGAGGTATGTTAAGGATATATTGATGTATCTTTAGCACATGTTGGAAGCATTCTTTTATCATTCTTCATACTCCTATGTCAATGGTTCAAATTTCTCTGTGCAGTTCTTATCTTGAACAACTTCACAAGCCAAACAAACCTGTTTTTTTATTCTGACTTACTACAAGATGGAGAAATCAGCACACAAAGCTTCAATTCTCACTACTTTAATCATAATTCTTCAAATGCTAGCAAGAACAAAAGCTGAATCAAGATCCCAAATCATCAAAATGTCATGTGATCAACAAAGAGAACACAATCAAACACTATTCATCCCAAACTTCGTGGGCATGATGGAAATACTCGGTGCCCAAATGCGCACTTCAAGCAACGGAACAGCCCATGTGGGTACAGGACCCGATGGTAACTACGGGCTTGCACAATGCTACGGTGATCTTTCGTCACAAGATTGCATCTTGTGCTATGCAGAAGCCCGTACTGTTCTCCCCAGTTGCTTTCCCAACAATGGTGGTCGAATTTACCTCGATGGGTGCTTTATGAGAGTTCAAAACTACAGCTTTTTCGATGAGTATACAGGGCCTAATGACACTTTCGTTTGCAAGAATACAACAAGAAAGAATGTATTGTTTCAAGATACAGTGAAACAGGCAGTGTTGAATGCTGTAACTGATGCATCAAGAGATAGTGAGTACTTTGGTCGGGTTCAGATGACGGTGGCTAGTGGAAATGACTCGGTGTACGTGCTGGCGGAGTGTTGGAGGACTTTGAGCCCGAGTTCTTGTCGCGCGTGTTTGGATAATGCATCGATAACAATGTCGAAATGTTTACCGTGGTCTGAGGGTCGTGTGTTGAACACGGGATGTTTCATGAGGTATTCAGATACCAATTTTCTTAATCTTGTACCAGCCACAAGCAGCTCTACCCATAGAGGTAACTATAATGCTTCTGAATCGAATTATATAACTTCTTCTTTTGTTTCTAAGAGCGGGACCTTTGAGCAATAATTAAGATTGCTACTTTGTGACTTTAAGCTTATAGGTTCAATATGTGAAAACAACGTGCACAAAGTGTAGAGTAATCACATTATGTGATTGTTTTCTTTTACATTTTTATAATTTCTCTGGAATTGGGTTTATCTGGCTGTTTTTAGTTTTCAAAACGGGTTGGCTGGGTCAGGCCAGGTTAATTACAATAAAGATAAGAGTGTTTTTCTAAAAAACAAAAAAATAAAATGATTTTGTAGGAGGTAATGGATTAAAACAAAATTAGAAGTATTTGAACCCTTTTGACTCGAATTCCTTTCAGCTAATATTTTTTTCATTTGACCTATTCGACGTTTCAGTTATAATTCATGACTCATTAATGGAAATTGCCACTTCTATTGTTAACAAAAAGAAACAGGGAAGCCATTTTTTGTATAACTGGGGTTACTACGATCATAGTGTGCAATCACATATTATGATTGTTCTGAAAACATGGTTACCAACTCACTATAATTAGCTGCTACTAACAATGTTATTATTTCGTCTTATGGATATAATTCCAGTCCAACTTTTTTTAACAAGAAATTGTAATATCTACTGAATACCTAAATGCAGTGGTCAAGTATGATGAATGCCTGGTTAAAAATCAAGTCAAAGTTATTAAAATATCAAGTCTTTGACTTAAAATCATGAACATTTCACCACAAGTGCATTGGGTATATTTGACTTGCCATATTGGAGTTTCACATGCCATTGAATTAATGATGACATTGTTAAGAAGACAATTAAATAATTACATGCAAAATCTGCAAAATGACATCATTAAAAGTTTTCCGTACTCTCTCATGTTTTCTTGTTTATGGGTTTTGCAGGGAAGATAATTGCGATTGTTGTATCCGTTGTCAGTTCTGTGGCACTTATCACAGTTGCTTCAATGATTGTTGTATATATTTGGAGACACAGATATATACAGAAGAAGAGAAAAGGTACAAGCCGCTCTAAACATCTACACACTTTCAGTCATTTTTAAATGTATTATACATTGTTGGACTTGTTATAACTTTGGTAACATTAATAATCTGCAGAATTCATGAAAATACTAATGATTGCTTAATGTTTAAGGTTCTTATGATGCCAAAACACTGGCAAAGATGCTTAATGATGGTAGCTTGAACTTCAAATACTCCACCGTTGAGAAAGCAACAGGAAATTGGGATGAGTGTAATAAACTGGGGCAAGGAGGATTTGGGACAGTCTACAAGGTTGTACTCATACCTTACAGTTGAAACTAACAATTTCAACCTATTTACATTTGATTGGGTCAATTCGGATTACACTTATTCTCTAAGAGATCAGATAGGTCAATATAAGAAAATTGATTTAAAAAAAGGTCAAATCGGTCAAAAGTCACCTATAGTGTATTTACAATAGTTAATTGCATAACATAGAAACAATAATTACACTTTTTCTTGATTTTATCAACCAACTTCAAAGGTATGGGCAAAATAGAAAGCAGCTTTTAATTTGTTTCTGATATTATCAATCAGCTCATCCTAATTGATTAGCTCATCCTAATTGATTTTATATGTGAACTGTTGATGTGGCAATGGTTGGTTATGATATATGCGGAATATGACTCTGTAAAAAAGTAAAACATATATGTTTGTTAGATTTTGTTTTGCTCTTTATTAAAAGTTGGTTGCTAAAGTCAGGAAATGTGTAACCTCCGTTTCTACTTTTTGCCTTTTTATCTAATGCATAGAAGTGATAATACCTTCTAAATCATTTTATTAAACAAATAGTACATTGTTAAGATGATAATTGTATTTATCATATATGGCAAACTAGTTATTTAACTCTTCGGATAATAATGTTGCGGTGGGTCAACCCAACTCCACCTGACCATTTTGACCCACAAAAGACAACTTACACATTTTGCGTACCTCTTAAGTATTGTCGTAGACACCTTTATATAACTAAAGCACAACATTGTAATTCTCTCAGGGGGTTCTTTCAGATGGACGGGAAATAGCTGTGAAAAGACTTTTCTTCAACAACAAATTTAGAGCAGCAGATTTCTATAATGAAGTTAACATGATTAGCAGTGTTCAACACAAAAATCTTGTGCGATTGTTAGGATGCAGCTGTTCAGGGCCTGAAAGCATTCTTATATATGAATATTTACCCAACATGAGCCTTGACCACTTCATTTTTGGTAAGTTAAATATTGGTCAATTATTGCACTTCTTTATTATTGGGTTAATTGCATCCGTCTGCTTTATGTTTTGGGAACTAACTTATTTGGGATATCTGAAAAATTCTACACAGAAAGTGTGAAACAATCTACAAGAACTTAACGTTTGAAAATAAAATTGAGAGGCTTAACCACACTTTTTATTCTAAAGTATATATGGTTTCGTAATAGCCCAACTTACTTTAGGCAAGAAAAACCATTAAAGTTTCAAAATGTTTGTTTTACATTAATTATTTAGGAAACCAGTTCTAGAGGTCTGAAAGACGTCAACATGGTCAAATGAAAGTATGAAACTGACATACCGCTGCAATATAAAACTTTTGCAAGTTGGTCATCTTAGATCAGAAGTTTAGAACTTTGATTGTTTTGCAACCTCCTTAACCTTCTATCAATGATCTATAATATGTTTAATGACTGTGTGAACTTCTGTAGATGCAACAAAAGGGAGGACTCTAAATTGGGAAAAAAGATATAATATTATCATTGGTACAGCAGAAGGCCTTGTTTACCTCCACGAAAACACCAAATGCAGGATTATTCACAGGGATATTAAAGCTGCTAATGTCTTATTAGACTTGAGGTTTCGCGCTAAAATAGCTGATTTTGGACTGGCTCGATCTTTTCAAGATGATAAGAGCCACATTAGCACCGCAATTGCAGGAACATTGTAAGTACCTTAATTACCTCTTTTTAAAATTTTAAATAAGCAGCTAATTTGTTTTTATCTTTTTTAACTTTTACAGAGGATATATGGCTCCTGAGTACCTAGCCCATGGCCAGTTAACCGAAAAGGCAGATGTGTATAGCTTTGGTGTTTTAGTTCTGGAGGTGGTCACGGGAATAGAAAACAACAAAAGCAAAAACACAGAATATACTGACAGCTTAGTTGCTATCGTAAGTATAATCATTTTTTATTTTTTATTTTTTCAGGATAGTGTATACTCATGCAACTTAGGTCAAAACCCATTTGACAATTGTAAAATGACAAATATACCCACAACTTAAATGCTGTTGACACATCTAAAGTTGTAAATGACCAAAAAAATATCTTTGCATCAACTCTATTTGACAACATTCAGGGGCATATATTGCATTAAATGCTGGAAAACTTTAAGTTAAGACTTTTTTATCATTTAAAAATGTCCTGTAAGCTTTTGTTAGAAATTGAAATAAATGACACAAGTATGATGCTTGACTGGTTTATCATCCTGCTTTCATATTTGGGTGGTTTGTAGATCTTTGGTGGTCTTAGTGTAACTTTTTAAATATTTGGTTTGGTTAACTTTTACTATTTAGTGACCAGGTTGAGTTATTAAAATCACCTGATGATATTAATAGTTTCACGCTATTGTTGCTTATATAGGCGTGGAATCATTTTCAACAAAATAAGGCGGAAGAAATCTTCGATCCCAACTTAATGATGCATCTATATCCTAACAGCAATTACCGAAAAGAGGTGATAAAAGCGATACAAGTAGGACTTCTTTGCACTCAAGAAGATCCGTCTTTAAGACCGACAATGTCATCAGTACTAAAAATGTTAGCAAAAGAGGATGAACCCTTGCCTGCACCTTCTAATCCCCCTTTTATGGATGAGAATGCCATGGAACTCAATGTTATCACACACAAGTTATATCAGTACTTTAATAGTGATGATTCTTGTTCAATTGCTACAGTTGACCATAGTCATTTCTTGCCTAGGTAATTAACCATGGTTAGTTTAAACTTAACCATATGTGGTTAGGAAGCTAAAGTGTTGGAAGACTGGAAGTCAACCATGAGATCTTGTGTATGGAAAAAGGTAGTGTTAAACATTTTATTTATTTTCATTTGTTTCAATTTATCTCAGGTTTTGATTTGTTTACATTTGTTCATATTATTTGTGTAAAAGATTTGTCAAAAAGGTAGTCATCTTGTTATTGAGATTCATAATGTACACTAATATTATTTTTTATATCCTAAAACGATTACGGTGTATAATTTTCACACTTTATGTGAAAGGCTCCGGTTAAATCTAATCTTGTTTAGGTTTGTTCTCTTAGGGGGTTTTTGTTTTTTTAAAAAACCTCTTCCCTACCTTTTCTTCTGCGCGTTTGCAAACGCGAAAAGAGCTTTTTACTTTGCAGACTGTTTGTTTTCAGAAAGATGTTTCATTAAAAAACGTCCGTGAAGAGGTGGAACATTCTCTTCTAGAATGGTTGAGCCCTAACATCTCATTCCATCTCATTCCCCACCCATCTTCACAACCATCTTCATCTTCATCTTCACAACCATCTCG
>BJCM01267898.1:0-16111 GCA_018326385.1 Flaveria bidentis
ACGAGAAAGGGGTCGTTGTAGTCGGACACGTTGTTTAACATCATCCCTTAAACCGGCGATGAAGTACCCTAACGCCTGAGCTTCCGGTAAACGAGGGACAAGAGACAAGAGGTACTCAAAATCATCAATATAATCGAGAATCGACTCACCCTGTTGTAGAGCAGCCAGTTGTTCATAAGCATTGTGTATTTCGAGACCGCTAAACCTTTTGAGGAGTTCCAATTGGAATTCGGACCAAGACAAAGACGGGTTCACCTCCGTAACGATAGTAAACCAGTGGAGAGCCACTCCCATCATGCTTAGTTGAGCTAAACGAATCCGCATACCCTTGTGGATCGAAACCCTGAAATTCGGGGAGCTTAATCTTCTTAACAGCCCAGGGAACATCCGATTTGGAGCCGGAAGTGGCTGAGGAATTAAGGTTGGGAAATGGTGGACCGTCGTTATCGCCAGAATGAAACTCTTCGCCACCACTAGGAGGCGGAGCCGACAACCCAGACAACGGCGGTTGTTTCTCCTGTTTGGTCATCCAAGAGATCATCAATTTCTTAAGATCAGCAACATCGGAATGAACCGTCTCGAGGGAGGTTTGCATCGATGAAACAGTAGATTGAAGCTGGGAGAGTTGTTGGTCATGAGCATCCAACCGATCGGAATGGGACACCATGGTATCCGGTTACAGCAGGTCGGACCAATGTTAAGGATTGAAATATGAATGGAGCAAAAGAAGGAAAGAGAACTTTATTTGATAACTTCAGGGAAAAGAAAACCAAATGACAATCCAGGGAATAATCCCTAATCTCCACGCAGGGAGCCGAATCTGTTGTAACAAACCCAATCCTGCCCTACCACTAGCATAGCTCTCCTATATATAACAATAATATTCTAACAAACTCCTTAGCCACTATTAACATTTCCCTTTTGCCCCCTCCGGGAATAAACGAATAGTAATGGTGGTTTTTCCTTTCTTCCTTTGTGTTTCACTTGCGTATCAAAATACATTTTACTATCTTTTAAATATTTATCACTATGTTTAATATGATTACAAACCCATAGTATTGTTGTTAAATATATATTAGGGTTGGCTGTCATAAGTCTAATAGTTAATCAAGTTTGTGTTCTTGGTATTCTGTCTATATATACCATAGTCACATGATTTGTGGTACGGTACGGGAACGTGGAACGAGATCGTAATTCGCTAAGGCCCTAAAATTCGGTACGAAGGGGGTAGGCTCATTTCGGATTGTTCCGGTACGATGTACCATATGATGTGGTATGATGTACCATGGTGCTAGTTTTTTACACTAAATTTCATAAGTAACTTTCAAGTCTGCTTTTAAAATCAGGCCCAATTAATATTATTAAAGTCCATTATCCAATTTAATGAACTTAAAGGGTCATCCTTCAAAAAAACTGGGCTCACAACTTAAAAGACATTTTCAAAAAATTAGGGTTTTTTCTGAAAACACAACTTGCAGCAGCTTGCTTCCACATTTGAACATATGTCGTTCCTCCACTCCTTAGAGCAACACGTAACAAGAACCGAAGGTTTACAGTGGCTGATTGAAGGCTTGCAGATATGATGAGTGAAGGCCGAAGGCTTTCAATTCTCAATTGAGGTTGGGTCGATTTTAGAACCAAACAGATAGTAACAATCGAATGCTTCATCACAATCTTCGTTCTTCATCTCCTTCATTTCTGGAACGCCAATTTCATGGTGGGAATCGCGAACCAGAGCGTTCCCGGAGCGCGTTCGTACCGCGTTTTGGTACGGGTGATCCGGATCGAAAATCGTGGCACCACCAGCAAACCATGTGACTATATAATATGCTTATACACTATATTATAATAAAAACATTTGGTTTACTTTTACACACAGACTTTTGTGTTCTTGGTACTGTGTCTATATGTACTTATATGCTATATTATAATAAAAACAATTGTTTCACTTTAACATGGTTTCAGAGCATTAGAAGTCCAATCCGTGCTGTGTCTCAACTCTAGAAGCTACTTCCCGTCATATATCAACTCTAATGACTTTCTAGTTTACTCATCTATATCGGTTTTCTTCATTTACACAACTTGAATCACCACCCACATAAATACTCTCCATTCTAATATCCAACCTAGCAGCACCACTCCACTACTGGCAGTCCCACACACCACTGATTTTAACCACTATTTTATTCAACTCTGCCCGTTTTTTTGGCACGTGGGGTTACACTGCTGGCTCCACTGTGTTTGCTAGGACATTTCGACCCAAACCACTGCTCCATTTTTGCTGGCCACCGGCTACCGCCTTCACTGGTACCTAAATTTCCAGGTTTTTTTTCCTTTTAGTATCTTTACAATTCCCTTCTGTGTTTGTGACGAGTTATAGAAACATGCAATCATATTGTGTGGAGCCTCTCACCATCCTCATCTTCATTTTTTTTAATGTGTCTGCTTAATTCGTTGCATGGATCCTGGTTGAGATAAGTTGGCTCCTAAAGCCCTAAAATGTGTCTTTCTATGTTTTTCTCGTCTTCATAAAGGTTACAAATGTTATTCTCCTAGTCTGAATAAGTATTTCATGACTATTAATCTCATTTTTTTGATCATCAAAAATATTTCTCCAGCAATCTATAAGAGTCATCTCAATTAAACCAAAGTGGTGTGGGTTCAAATCTTTGCAACTTGCATGTGCAAGTTGATTAGGTGGTATTCAGTAGTAGAATTTTTTTCAGAAAAAAAGAAACTAGCAGGCACGTTTATATAATCTCTTAGAGGTTCTCAGGTTAAATATAATTTAACAAGCTTGGACCTTTTGGTCCAGCTAAAGGGGGAGTGTTGGAAAATATATATTGGGTTAGGCATCATAAGTCCATTAGCTATTAGCTTTGTCTATATATACATGTACATTATTTGATAATAAGAATTTCTCTTTTACCTTTACAATTGCATCATTAGTTTATATTTTTGCTTAATGTGATCGAGGAGGCTGTTTGCCGCGAAGCTAGAGATTCCTTTGTTCAGATTGAGATAAGAATGAAAAATTACCAGTTCACAGAAAGTAACTCCTAATGTAACTAGTACAAACTTCGGACAGACTAAAACATTATCTCTGTTCACTTGATCCACACATTAAGCAGACATACAAGCACATTGAAAAATAATCACAACTGCAATTTTGAAAGTTTGGAATGCAATCGAACAACATAAAAGGAGCGAATCAAGAATCATAACATTATCGACGAATCAAAATCATTGGCTGTAAACATACTATCCATGGAGACGTTTGTGAAGATTGATGGTGTACTCTTTTGTCCCACCTTTTCTTTTCTTCCTTTAGGTTTCACCATTCTTTTACCTTTGTGGACTACACCTTAGCTAGGATTTTGAAATCTTTGGGTGACTTTCTGTGTTTCCTTTTTAGCTACTTAATTTTAATTTTATTTTACCTGTTTGGCTTGGATAACAAATAACCCAAATTAAACCATTTAGAAGTGGGTTCTAAATGCTTGTAATGCTTGAGTTGATCTTCCACATTGCAATTGTATTCAAAACAGAAGAAATTACATCCATAACAAAGGGTTTCTAATGATTTGAATTTTCTTTTCATATTTATTCGTGTTGACTTTCAAGGTGTCTTGTTAAAGGTTTGTGCCCACATCAATTGCCTATACTTGTTTTTCAAACAAATCATTACCAAAAGATTGACTGATCATCGAATTATTCAGGCTCCAGTTAGTGATCGGGAATTCAGAGCAACTCTTCCTGAGACTGCTGCAATGATTGATTTGGCTTCAAAACTAATAAGTGAAGGTCGAGGATCTGAGTTGATGCCCAGGGAAGCAAATGAAGATTCTCCAATAACTGCTTATAGGTGTGTTTTAAAACTTGTGTAACTTAGAAGTAATTTTGCCCTGATCTCAAACACCCCCCCACCCCAACACACACAAAAAATACCCTATACTGTTTGGTTTTACTGGGTATGATTGTTTATATGTATAAGTGCCATTGAAACTCATTAGCCATTGTATTTATGGTAAATTAAAAGGTTTGGAAAACTGTAATGTTGACCACAAGGGCCTTCTGAAATTCAAGAATCCTTGGTATTTCTTGAAATTTTAAACATGTCTGAACTTGAAAAGTTTTCAGAGGGATTCTCTGGTATCAAGATGGTGGATTGTAACAAGGATTTTTTTATTTTAGTGTAGTATTTCTGTAGCTGATGAACCCGTGACACTGCAGATTTCACTCCCTGTGTGCGTACATGGGTGATGATGACATGTTCAGTTCGGATCTCAATGATGACCAACTAAAACAGAGACTTGGTCATATGTGTAACACACCTTGCCAGGTATGTGCATGTCCATTTAAAGTATTACAGATTCCCAATTACATGTTGCACGAGGGTAAATCTAGTGCACGAGGTTCCCACATGTGCGAGGTCTTGGGGGGTGACTTTGGGCATGATGTATGTATCTTTACCATCACATTAAGAGGCTGTTTCCACGACTTGAACCTGGGGACATCATGTGGCAGCAATCTTATCATTGATCCAAGATCCACCTCTCTAATCCTGTACATGGTATATAATAATTTGTATTTCACTATTTTGCAGGTGATATATTCTATGGCTGATGAATATGTACCAGATTATGTTGACAAGAAAGCGTTGGTGCAAAGGCAAGAGCAAGGACTTCTTAGTTTCACTTGACCAAATTTCTAGGCATTATTTTTTTAAAGACGGGTGATTTTTTGTATGTGTTGGGATGGGCTGTGCGTTGCTACACAAATCTTAATTAAGGGATTAAGGCTTAGGGGCAGGGCGAGAATGAGGTTTTCACAAGGATCAGGCTGGAACTTGGTCGCGACCTTGACTGTTAGGAAGTAGGTTATGGCTGGGCTTGGATTCGGCTGAGCGGAGTATATGCGAGACAAAAAACAACACCGTGAGCCTCGCCTCGGGCGGAAAGAGTTTCTCCCTGAGACCACACTCTGACGTGAGAGTAAGTATGTGTATTGAGAGAACTTGAAAAGAAAGATTAAAGTGGCTAGTTGGTAGTCAAAGTGTTCTCCGAATGTCCTCTACCTGTGGAGTGGAAGTGCTTGTGGATGGAAACAAAACATGACATGGTTCTATTTTTGGAAGTCTGTGGTCAACGACATGAGCCTGAAATCCCCTAGTCAGGGGGTTTTATACCTTTCTGATGCAAAGGGTTTCTGACTTGGAATTAATGTCATTTGTCTTTGTAGTTGACTTGGGGATTTTGTGGGCTGCCCTGACCTTTTGTCAATGTTTTGGCTTTATTCGTTTTGTCATCTTATGTTTCCTTCTTATTCTCTTGCAACCAATAAATGTCTTCCTTGGTTACCACGCTTACGTGAAGATTATTACAAGTGGTGAACATGGGGAGTCACGATGTTGTTTTTGCGTCTCGGTGGTAACTTGCCCAGCCGCGGCTTTAGGCTTACTCCCCCAGCCGCGGTTTGGGCTTACGCTTCCTTCAGCCGCGGTTTGGGCTTACGCTTCCTTCAGCCGCGATACGCCCCCTAAAGGTGAGCCGCGGCCTGGTTCCATTGTAGTTCGGGCGAACCCTTTGCTCCGCTGTTAGGTTCTGTTTCCCGTCTCAACCGTGGTCAACACCGAGGATACTACCATGTTCTCTTCATTTTTGTTAGTTTTGGGGGTGATACCCCTTCATGTCCCCAGTCCAATGTCATGGTGTCAAGCATGCCGTTGGAATAATAATAATTGCTTTGTGTTTTGGCGGCTGTACCTCCTTGTCATCTTTTCGACTGATGTGACAAACTTTTGTCAATCGACACCTTGTCAACTGCGCCTCGAGCCGCGGCCCTAGGCATCATTATGTCCTCGAGTCCCGTGAACCGATTTTGACCCTTGCCTCTTGATGCCTATAAAAACTTCCTCTTCCCCATTTTTCATTTCCAAGCTTTTTCTACTTTCTCTTATCCAAGAACACGCATCTTTCCGGTAAGTCTTTCGAGCCTGCTTCTTTGCGTCTCTAATGGATTGTAGAAATGACATGGGTCTTCAAACCTCGGTTATTTCTCAAGATTTTCTAAACAACTTTATGCTTCGCTATGGTATTTCCTCCGAGCTTAGCCTCACCGTCCCTCCCCACTCGTCGATCGTGAGGGATGCACCGGTTGGGACGATAGCTCTTTATACTTCGTTCTTTAGTTTTTGTGACTTTCGGGTTCCGGTTAGTCGCTTCTTGTGCTTGCTTGTTATGTTCTATGATATTCATCTATCACAACTAATTCCATTAGGTTTGGTCAAGGTGTACCATTTTGAGATATCATGTCACGCTCTTAGCTTAGAATCCAAAACAAACCTTTTTAGGGTGTTTTATAAGTTGACTAAGGTAGGTGATTGGCTAACCTTTGAGAAAAAAAAAGCGCCCAAACGTCCTCTAGTGTTACGTACCATAACCAGTTTGAAGCATTGGAAAGATCAATAGTCTTTCAGACAAGGTGGAGTACAATGCGGGTTTGTTGGATGGGGCTCGCCTTGCTGCAGAGGGCAAGAAACCCGAGGAAGCTAAGAATTTTGACAAAAATGCATTGAAGAAACTGCGAGCTGAATCTGACTGCTTTAATAAAGCCACTTTTCCCATGGCTGAGACTATTGCTGCTATGTGCGATTTGAGCATTGAGGAGATCAAATCATTCCTAGCCCCTCTTGCTGAAGACCCTGCTTGTGTTTAGCTAGTTCGTCTTTGGGTGTCTTTTTTGTATTTGTAATGTCACCAAACTTGTACTCGACGGTGACACATGGGGGCGTGCTTCTGACAACTTTCATATCTTTGGATCTCGGCCATGGCACTCCTATGCATACCTAGCTAGTAGTATCCTGCTCCCATTGCCTTGGCTACCACCATCCTGAGGCCTGCATGGATTCCACATATACCCTCATGTATCTCCCTGGTGACATAATTGGCTTCATCTGGTGCGAGACAACGTAGTAGTGGTCCCATATATGACCTACGGTGTAGGACCCCTTGGTGTGATTCATAATGTAGGGATTTTGCTTGTATTGGGCGTGCTTCTCCTCTTTCTTCCAGCAGGTCCCTATTTACCAGAAATCTGATAATCAGGCTCATCCAGCATTCCTTCACTACACCTTTTATGGAAGCTACATCATTTTCTTCGATTGACGACGCCTGTAATACCTCGACTTTCACTTCCTTGGCTAGGTGCCCAAAGGCGACGGAGGCCAGTTTGCTAAGAGCATCTGCTTTCTTGTTCTTGCTTTGCGGGACGTGTGAGACGCGACATTTTTTGAAACTGCTGATCATCCAGTTTGCTTTTTCCAGGTAAAGCTTCATTGTTTTCTCTTTTGCATCATAGGACCCGTTAATCTAGTTTGCAACTAGCAGCGAGTCTACATGAGCATGGAGTGTTTGGATTCCCATATGCTTAGCCAGCCTTAAGCCAACCAGTAATGCTTCATACTCTGCTTTGTTATTGGAGCTCCTGAAAGCTAACCTTAAAGCATAGGTTATTTCTTGCTCAGGTCCCACTAGTATCATTCTGGCGCCTGATCGTTCATCGTTTGATGCGCCAATGAGTGTGCAAGCACCATTCCTTGTCATCCTAACTCATGGCTTTTCCGCTGGCATTGTGACCCTCTTTCTCTTGCGGCATCTCCGTCAAAAAATCAGCTACACATGCCCCCTGATTGCAACCCTTGGCTTGTACTCTATCTCAAAGACTCCCAACTCGATAGCCCATTTGCTAGCCTCCTTGATATCTCCGGCCTTCTCAGTATTTGTTGTATAGGTTGGCTAGTCCAGACCTCAATTACATGGGCCTGAAATTACCTTCGCAATCTTCGGGAAGCATATACTAAAGCAAGACTTAGTTTTTCCATAGATGAATACCTGGTTTTTGGGTCTTTGAGAGCCCGGCTGATGAAGTAGATCGGGGTCTGTTCTCTTTCACTGTTTGTCATCAATACTGCGCTTACGTCTTCTTCTCCCGCAGACAAGTATACCACCAGTCGTTACTTGGGGAAAGGAGCCACTAGCCTGGGCAGGTTTCTTAAGTATATTTTCATTTGTTGAAATACTGCTTCTGCTTCCTTTGTCCATACAAAATCCTTCTTGCTCAAACAGTTGCGTAAAGTGGTCATGAAAGGTAAAGACGCTCAACATGTTTTGACAGGAATCTGTTCAGGGCTACCAGGCGTCTATTAAGTGTCTGTACTTCTTTGACGGATTTGGGTAACGGCATGTTGAGGACAACTGCCACCTTCTCAGGGTTAGCTTCTAACCCCTTCTTTGTCACAATCACCTCTAGAAACCTCCCCTCTTCTATTCCAAATGAACACTTCTTGGGGTTTAATTTCATATTGATTGTCTTCAAAGTTTGAAAAGTCTCGGCTATATCTGCGAGCAAGGCTTCCTCGTCGTGACTCTTTATCACCACATCATCCACATAGATTTCGATGTTTCTTCCTGTCTGTGGTAAAAAAACTTTATCCATTAATCGTTGGTACATTGCCCCTGCATTCTTCAAACCAAATGTCATCTTTGTGAAGCAAAAGATGCCAACATCCGTGTAAAAGGCAGTCTTATCCTCGTCATCAGGTGCCATTTGCACCTGGTGGTATCCTTTGTAAGCATCTAGGAAACACTTCAGAGGAAAACTTGCCAGGAATCCACCTTCAGATCAATATCTGGGAGTGGATAGTAATCCGTAGGGCATGCGTTGTTAAGGTCTTTGAAGTCGATGCACATTCTCCACGTGTCGTTGCTCTTTTTTACCATTACCGGGTTAGCCACCCATGTTTGATAACGTACTTCTATGATAATACTCGCCTCCAACAGCTTCTTGACTTTTTCAACCACAGCTCGACTTCGCTCTGGGCCTGTATGTCGACGCTTCTGGGCAACTGACTCTTTTGATGATCGTGTGTTCAGTTTATACTTTGCCGTGTTACGGGGAACACCCTCCATGTCGGTGGGTTGCCATGCGAAAACATCCAAGTTGTGTTGCAACAGATGACGAAGTCGTTCTTTAGTGACATCTCCTAATTGCCCCCGATGGTGATTTTCTATTCTGGGAAGAGAGGGTTAATTACCCACTTTTCCAATGTTGGACATATTGGCTTGTCTTCTCCGGCTGCTGTTCTAGGGGCTTGCCTTTACATCCTTACGGTCTTTGCTGGAATACATAGTGACAACCCCGGTCGGGGTGGGGAATTTAATTGCGGCATGGACTGTGGATATGACCGCTCCAAGCATGCACAAACCCGACCTTCCGAGTAGGCCATTGTGAGATGACTCCGATCTCACGACCAGAAAAGTCATGGTGACCTCACGCCATCCTGCATTGTTACCTATCGCGACATGCAACTGTATCTGGCCTAGGGTCTGCACCACCTCTTCTGCGAAACCGGTGAGTTAATGTGTCCTTGTGTCCAGATTTATTTTGATTTCCTCATCGAGCTACAAAAAACAGTGTGCGTATATAATTTCTGAACTACTCCCGCTATTTACATATATTTGGTGTACCTGATGTCCTACGATGATGGCTAAAATTGTAAGAGGGCCGTTGGCAAAGCTCCCCCCCATGTATTAGAGGGAATGAAATTTCTTGTGCCATCCAAGGTTCCATGTGGTCCGAATGACGTTTGACACTACACTCTGCGACCCTCATCATAAATAATTCCTTCCTTTTGTCTCCCGTTTGAGGTGTTTTCTTTAGCTCTCTTAGCAGGTGTGCAAGCTTTCTGGTTTTTATTGCCAACTCGATTTGTCGTTTCAACGAGAAACAATCATCTGTCACATGCCCGTTTTCTTTGTGGAACTCAGTACTTGCTTGTGTCTCTTTTCACTCCTGGCATTAGAGGTGTGGGTTTGGTGAAGTTGATGTTTTCTGTAGCTAGGATTTCGCTAGGGGTTTTAATCAAAGGTGGGAGGGTCACATTGGGACCTTATGGGTTCTGGATTGGGGGTGTGAAACGAGGTTGAAAAGATGGGCTTCGTTGGGGGTATCGCGGTTGGAAGCGTGGTTTCTCCCATGACCTCGAACCTCCCAGTCTCTTCTGTGGGTCCCACAAGGGACACAAGTTTCTTCGACGTCTTATCTTTCAACTACTTGCACACCTTCTTTCCCCTGACAAATGCTTTGGCCCTCTCCAACATCTCGTCCACTGTCTTTGGAAGGTGCTCGTGGAATCTTTCTACTAACTGATCATTTCTTACCTCGTGGATGAAGGACGAGATTCAGATCATTTCCCTGGCTCCTTGGACCTGCATGCTTTCTTTTGAATATCTTGTGATAAAGTTTTCAATGGACTCACCATCGCCTCTCTTGATGTTATGCAACTCAGTTGGGTCCTTGGCGGACAACCTTTGTTGACTGAAATTCCTGAGGAAATCCTCCTCCAACTCCTCAAAGTTACTGATCTCTCTGACTGGAAGGCTGTCGAACCATACCCTAGCTGCACCAGTCAGGGTCGCAAACATGTGACACCATACGGGGATTGACCACTGCTCTACCTCAGCGGTGCCTATGAAGATTGCAAGATGATCATCCGGGTCTCCCATGCCGTTATACTTCCCCACATTGGATGACATCTTGAGTATTAGAGGAAAAGTGAATTCCGCTATTCTTGGCATGAACTTGGACCTGGCCCGCGCCGTCGATGGTCGGTATGGTTTGCTGAAATCATCGTCGGCCCCCACCTTTTCTCTGATTATGGTGGCGCCTTGGTTCATCTTTGCCCTTGAATCGTCTTCGACGTTCTTCGCCTTGTCTCCTCGACCATCTTTTTCTTCTTCATGACTCCTTCGTTTCGGGGTTTCTTCATACTCTAGGCATGATCGGATTTTCCTTAGACGTCGTTCCCTTTCTTCCTGTTCCAGCATGGAGAGGATTTGCTCTCGGTTTTTGTTGATGAACTCCGGGGTGATGACATTGCCGCCGTTGTTGTCACCCCCCGCTGTGGTTCCTAGTGCAGAGGTATGGTGTGTGGGTTCTCGATGTTGGTGGCGTTCTTATAGTGAGGGGTTCCTTGGCCTGAATCCATGGCGGTTTTTTAGGTAACGTCTGGCTCCCACGGATGGCGCCAAATGTTGCTACACAGATCTTAATCAAGGGATTAAGGCTTAGGGAGCAGCGCGAGAATGAGGTTTTCCCAAGGATCAGGCTGGAACTTGGTCTCGACCTTGACTGTTAGGAAGCAGGCTGTGGCTGGGCTTGGATTCGGCTGAGCGGAGTATCTGCGAGACAAAAACAACACCGTGAGACTCGCCTCGGGCAAAAAGAGTTTCTCCCTGAGACCACACTCAGGCGTGAGAATAAGTATGTGTATTGAGAGAACTTGAAAAGAAAGATTAATAAGTGGCTAGTTGGTAGTCAAAGTGTTCTCCGAATGTCCTCTACCTGTGGAGTGGAAGAGGTATTTATAGTGCTTGTGGATGGAAACAAAACATGACATGGTTTTATTTTTGGAAGTCTGTGGTCAACGACATGAGTAGTCAGGGGGTTTTATACCTTTCGGGTGTAAAGGGTTTCTGACTTGGAATTAATGTCATTTGTCTTTGTAGTTGACTTGGGGATTTTGTGGGCTGCCCTGACCTTCTGTCAATGTTTTGGCTTTATTCGTTTTGTCATCTTATGTTTCATTCTTATTCTCTTGCAACTAATGAATGACTTCCTTGATTACCACATTTACGTGAAGATTTTTACAAGTGTTGAACATGGGGACTCACGATGTTGTTTTTGCGTCTCGGTGGAAACTTGCCCAGCCGCGGCTTTGGGCTTACTCCCCCAGCCGCGGTTTGGGCTTACGCTTCCTTCAGCCCCGGTACGCCCCGTTAAAGGTGAGCCGTGGCCTGGTTCCATTGTAGTTCGGGCTAACCCTTTGCTCCGTGGCTAGGTTCTGTTTCCCGTCTCAACCGCGGTCAACACCGAGGGTACTACCATGTTCTCATCGTTTTTGTTAGTTTTGTGGGTGATACCCCTTCACTGTGCATACATGATTTTTTGGGTATAGGTCAAGGTTAGGTTTGACCTGTGATACTTTTGGGAGATAATTTTTTAATAAATAGTAAGCGTGTCAAAATGATTAGAAAAATCATGTTTTTAACCAATAGCCAACTTTTCTAGATTAATGGATGTAGGTGGTTTTATGCACTAAAGGTACACTTGCAATGACTTTCAACTTCTTTGACTATTGTTTTTTTAAGTTGCATTCTTTAGATTTTGGCGTTTGACCTGTTAGAGTTAAGAATAATCCATGTCAACCCACTTGGCACTCATAAGTATAATGGCAGAAATTGCCACTTGTTATTTCTACGGATGGTTTTTGATCCCACTATCATTTTGTTGCTACAGATTGTGTAGAGCATTGGGGGGTGCAGAGAAAGTTGAGATAGAGTGGGGAAACCATTCTCTATCTAATAGAGTTGCTGAAGCTGTTGAAGTGATAATGGGTTTTGTTAATAGTGGGGGTCCTAATGGCTGGGATGATCCTTGGACCTAAACACAAAATGCTGCCATGTTCCCGCACATGTTGATTATACAGTTTCCTAGTGTTTGTTACGTTTTCATGTTGTAACTTTATTCTTTTACCTCATTCATGTTTTATTTTCTTTAAATACCAACTATATGGAGTTTGTGATTATTGTTTTTATTTTAGTCAAAGCTTATGTTGCATCGTTGCTCTTTTTTACTTCAAATAATAATTAATTCATTGTTTCGAGTTGGATCAAGTTGAATCTGGATTGGTCAAATTTTGAATTGGGATAGAAAACTCTAAACATGCAAAGCATTACTAAAATACAACTGATGGAAAGAAAACTCTAAACATGCAAAGCATTAGTAATATACAACTGATGTAATTATAATAAAGCAGTCATTTCATCCATAGTTGCAGTATGGTTTTGAGTCTTCACTCTTTATGGTCATTAATACCAGTGGCATATTACAGGGAAATACTGATATTGTTGATTCCATTTAACAGTTTCATCTTGTTTCTATGATGGTTACTATTCGATCTTTGTAAACTTTTGATGAAAACTCAAAACCTAACAATCTTTGATATTCGGTGAGATGAAAATCTATGCATACAAATACAATGAATTATAAGAATAATAAACAATCTTTCAAGTGTAATGATGATATTTCCTTTCATTTGTATGCATCATGCCCTTTCATGGCAATTATCTTTGTTGTGAAGGGGTTTATATTCTACTTATTCAACCTAAAACAATGATATAGTAATCTCATGTCTACATTTATCTTCTCTCTCTTCAATATAGTTCTCCATAAATATATAAGTCTTGTCTTCTCAAACTCAAAGGTTGTAAGAACACAAGGTGTTTATCTACTTATAAGACTTTCTCTTCTCATTTACAATGGGCATAAAGACAGATAAGAGTTCGGAGATGAATGATAAACATGAACCAACCGTTTGATTATTGAGTTTCAAGAATTGTATAAAACCTAATGATAGCCACTATTTTGTTTTTTTTAATATATCTTACCTCAAAAGTGGTTATTTTTCAATAAAATAAATAACTACATTTACTGAAGTTCAAAAGTTTGAAATTTGTGAAAGACTTGAAAAATTGATGCTTAATTTAGTAATAACTGCTAATCGATGTTTGTAAGGGTTTGTAGAAAAAGATTTCAAGCGACGATTATTGTATAGAGACTAATGTAGATAAATGAAGCAATCAACTACTAATACTATGATTAATAATATAACAATTGATATGAAAGAACTGATGTAACAAAATACAACTAAAGCTGATGCAAACAATTGATAAAGACCATGCCCTTAAAACAATTGATGTGTATTTTAATTTGTAGTGAACTACTAATGATGAAAAATTAAACAACTGTTAAATCCCTGATGCAATCAACCTAAAAACCATAGGATGAATACTTTAAGCTTCGATACTAATAAGTTAATGTTGATAGTAATAATGAAAGGCTAGGCATCAAATCTGTACCCTCGGTAGCCAAAAGAAGCCTTCGGTGTTTTAATACAATCCCTTAGCTAACTCCACTAACCATCTCAGATCCTCAAAATGGTCTGTAGCTACTGATCAACCATTGAAAAGAAAATTGATACTAACAAAGCTATTCGGAAATCAAACAAGTCAAGTGCTAATTTCAAGAAAAAAAGTATCCGCCGAACAAATCGCCGTAAACCTTAAGAAGAAGACTATTGAGAAATCTTCACCATCTATAAAAGTTTTAAAAGGTCATCAAAGAAAAGATGATGTCAAAGTGTCCAGCAAATCCAAAGTCAACAAAAAAGGCCGGAGACTAAAGAAATCTAACAAATTTGACAAAACCTTAGATGACCCAAAACCTAAAATCAAGCTATCAGCACTTAGAATTCATAAAGCTTTGCTGAAACCTGGAAGACCAAAAGACTAAAAAAGCTTGGGTTCCTATTCATCACTAACCAACTCATTCATGTGTAGGAACATTCACATACCACAGTTAACTTGTGGATTGTAGATAGTGGATTATGTCAGCTCATGAGAGGTAACAAATCATGCCTATTGAATCTTGAACCATATGATGGTGAATTTGTTACCTTTGGAAGTTGACTGGGTAGTGAGATTGAGATTCTCACTTAGGATCGAATATAAAGATTGAGTTAATGATTGAATGGCGGAATCAGTTAGTACTCCGTACCTAAACGGTCCTAACACATCGGAATTAAATATCACTTTATACATGATTGTTTTGAAAAATATTTGATCGATGTTGTTAAAATAAATACGGATTTTCAACGCGCTGATCTCTATACAAAAGCCTTTGATAAACCACGTTTTCTATATCTGTTAGAGGTCAACGACGTTAAAAAGAAAAGTGAAGTAATTCTCAATGATGACAGTACTTAGTCAGGCAAGTAGATCTCATTTTTAATTTTAGTTTGTAATTTCTTTTATTTATTATCCTATTAAAATTCTAAACGCAAAAACAATTTCGGTTTTAGAATTTTAGGGGGAGAATAGGTTAAGTTAATATATAAAAAAACAAGAGAAATGGACAGTCTAGTTAAGAGAAATGAGATTGTATCTGTGATACTGATTCAATGACTATGGAATATGATAGTACACAGGAACAAATAGTTTGGGACTTTAAAAGAATGAATTTGTTCAAAATGCAAAATTCGAAGTATAAGTCTGAGATGTATAAGCAACATAAAAGAAAAAATGATAGTTAAGCTAGCTGCTACTAAGGTAACATGGAGAAAGTAGACCTAGAGGTTGCTAGACCATTTGATGATATATCGGTAGATTCAACACAATAGATTAATAGACCTCGCTGGTGATTTCCAATTCAAACTAAGTTGTTCAACAAGCTGTGGGTTATCATCTTATCCCTGGTTAACACAATCAACGAAGTTAATAAGGGGTGACAAGCAAAATAAACGCCACAAATGGGTGCGGATGACCATAAAAATGAGCAAAGGACATGAAAATTGCAAAATGCAATCAAGCTAATAACCTATGCTGTTGGTGCGCTCTATGCAAAAAGAAAATAATTGCTCAAACAAGAAGATAGGTTGTGTGCCTCTCTGCTGTGCGGTGGCACTGACCTGAGGATAAGCATAACCTAAATATTCTAGAATTCATTGTTGTTCGTACCTCTCTGCTGTGCGGTGGCACTGACCTGAGGCTTAGCATCTCTTTGAAAGCTCTAGAATAGTTTCTTCTTGAAGACGACCCGTTGACCACTCAAAAATCTCCTGAGGAACGTTGATTACCTTATAAGCGTGGGATCCACAAATGATTGTTGAAATAATTAAACCTTAAATCATCACCAATGTGTGTTAAAAATCTGTGTATGGATTTAAGAGGACAAGTATACTGACAATCATCGTGGCTGCAACTCTTGAAAGTCAAAACCACTGTGTGCATCTTGTAGCACCAGTATGATTTCTTAAACTTGCAAATGACTCTCGATGAAAACAAGAATCTAGCATCAAAAGGTTTTGGTAAAACGTTCCAAATGATTTGATATACCTGTATGATTCCATAATTGAATCGTTCCAGTTATGATCAAAGTAACTTAACGCTATACTGTCTAGGAAGAAAATCTGGTAGATACATATCTTAGGATT
>BJCM01267899.1:0-13245 GCA_018326385.1 Flaveria bidentis
ATGTTCTGGATCATAAAAGGTTCAAGAATATGATTAACTAAGTAATCTGATTCAGTCGCACGACTGAACTAGGTGACTGAGCCAGTCGCACGACTGAGCCAGTCGCCTAGCTCAGTCGTACGACTGAAAACTGTAACCTATAAATACCACATGATTTGTGGAAAAACGTGACTTTTAGAGAGTTTTCGAGTTTACATAACCCTAGCCGTCTGAGATCGTTCAGTACGTCTCATCCAAGTTCATAGAACGTTTCAGATCATTCCTAATCTATTCTTAACGTATTCTAATCGTTAGGTTTGATTGAATTAACGTTTTCTTTGATTGGATCGCCAATCAAATAGGATTCCGCACTATTTGATCTGGTTTCACGTTGAATAAGTTAGTACTTAGTACGTAGCAGGTCCTAACAAGGGTTTTGTAGTGAAAGAATACATGATTTGTTAAATCACCTATATAAGTCAATTTCAGTCTTTTAAATGAGTCTTAGTTCAAGGGAATCGGTTTATAGAAGTTTAGCAAGATTTGCAGTTTAGTCCTCCAAGTTTCCAAAATTTACAATTTCTACCCCAAAGTTTGATTTCCTGCATTTAATGATTTTTATGGCCAAATATTAGTTTCTTAGAGTTAGGTAACTGATTTTAAGTATGTTCATACCAAAATTTCAGAATTTAGTTCCGGGTTATATATTTTTTTAGTGTCTTCCGTTACCTGTTACGGTAAAACGGAAGGTTTATAACAGTTAAGTGGTGGTTTCTATATTATTAGTCTAAGATTCATTAAATATTATATTAATTACTTTTTATAAGTTTTTAATCTGCTAAAAATGTATTACAAGCTCCTTTTAGGTGAAAGTCTACATTTTAAGTTTTACCCGTCAAAACGCGTTTTTACCCGAAATTGACTGTTCAAAAACTTGTTTGACTTGTTTTTCACCATCATTAATTCATATAGATCCTAACTTACTGAAATAACATGTTTTCCCTAGATTCTTGGTTTACTCTCTTATTTCCAAGATTATCTTCCAAATGTTACCCCGTTAAAACCCATTTTAACCAAAAATTTCATTTAACCCATTCTTTGACCATTTACTCAACAAATCCGATCCAAATACTTTGTTAACCCTTTTAGAGCCTGGAATACTTTTTAAGATGGTTCAAATCCATGTTTTCTTGTTTTTAAGTCATTCAACCACTTTTCGGGCCCCCGAATTTGTCCAATTTGCTTATAAGTCTATGGCATTTATATTTTCAGCCATTAACATCTCATCATATACCCAAAATCATCCAAAACTTTCTGAAATATCATGTCTAACTCATGGGTTCAACAAGCAACTATGAACAAGATGGAAACTTTAAGATTACACCATTTTCATCCATTACATTTGTGTAAAACATTATAACTTGAGTTTATATATTACCCAAACCCTTTGAAACTTTGAAATCAGGTTATTAGAAGGTTAGAAGACCCATTTTGAGCAGGTTACATGATTAGTTTCGAAAGGTTACAAGTTGTGCAAGTTGGATGGTGTAAATACACCCAAAAGAAGGTTTTCTAGGTGTAAACTGTGTTACACCTATAGATCGACACATCTTACAAGTGAGATACCTTCAAGAACGTGAATATCTCTTTAGGAACAAGGTTGTAGCAGCAAGTTTCTTTTAGATATGAGAATGGTAAGATTTTGAATGAAAAATGAAGACAAATACATGAAATGACCAAAACCGGGTGACATGAAGCTTACACTTGGTGTAGCCCGTATTTTGGAGTGTGTAGCTAAACAAGAATAGCCTGGAGACCCTTGGACAAAGCTGGAAAAACTCTAACAAATGCTGGAATACCACGAGCTTGCAAGATCCGATCACCAAAAGCTCACAAACCTTCACTTCCTTGCGGTTTGATGCTTGGCCGGTGGTGGATTGTGGTGTTTCTTCGAAAACAAGTTGGAAATGGTGATGGAACTGTGTGTGTGTGTGTGTTTTCAGGTAGAGAGAATCTGAGAGGGAGAGAGGTAGAGAAATGAGAGGAGTGTTCAAGTGTTGCATGAAAGGATATTGGAGGAGAGGGTGGTGGTGTCTAGTGGAGGAAATGGGAGCAGATTGGTGGTCAAGGGGGCGGCCGATTTTGGCCTCATGTGAGGGGTTTTGATTTAAAATTAATTGGTAAATAATATTATGTGTAGTGGTATTATTTGTAGTATTGGGTAGTATTTTAGGTGGTATAATTTAGTTAGTTGAAGTCTCTTATGCATGATCATGCATGAATTAACCGAAAATTAAGTGTGTAGGCACACAATTTAATTGTTTCAACTATGATTAGATTTTTCAAGGTTGACTAATTAACTTTCCAGGGACACTAAGATCTCCCTATCTAATGCTTGATCAGGTTAAATCATCACAAAAAGGCACATGAAATACCAATAAAGACAATAATAGCCATAATAATAATAATGTTAATAATAATATTGGTAATGATATTAACATTAATAATATTTGAATGGGTAATGATTCAGGTTGGTAAGGTAAGAATTATGACCTAGAGGTCGGTTGTTACACAAATAGATCAATGTGAAGCAATTTGAGTGGTGTAGTGTTTGTATTGATAACTTTAGATTTATGTGACACTCTATGTTGTTTTCCTTTATAACATGAAGGACAATGGTTTGAACAATGAAATTCTTTCTTTGGCAACTCAATGACTAGGTCATTTTTCACCAATTTGTTCATGTTCTTCATGTTAGAATGAACAAGCCTTCTATGCCATAATTGAGATTCATCTTCTGATGATTTGGACATGAGGCATGTTTAATGTCTTGTGAGTGAAGTGTTGTTCATATCCAAACCATATGTGTTTCCTTTTCTTGATTCTTTAAGAAGGATCCAATCTTCTGGAACTGAAAAACCTGGCTTAAGAATGTAACAATTAGTGTTATCAAATAAAGTGGTATAGTTTTGATCACAAATTTGAGACACACTCGGTAAATTATATTGTAAATTCTCATAATAGTTTACTTTCTCAAATTTGAGCACACCATTAGTTACCATTCCTTCATCAACTATTTCACCTCCCTTTTTATCCCTACCAAATACCACATATAAAGAATTTTTATGCTTAAAGTCATGGAGAAGAGAAAAGTTAACTGTCATATTCCTGGAACAACCACTATCAACATACCACTCGTTGTCAGCTCTCCAAGATTGTTCCTCCACACAAAAAGAAATCAATTAGAATTGACAACCCAAGCCTTAATGATCTTGGGTTTGCCAGTAGTATCTAAAATTGTTACTCCTTTATGAATAAGTCTTGAAGTTTTAGTATTAATTTTAGTTTTAGTTGATTCATTCTAAGTTGTTTCAGGTGAGAATGATTCTGTTGAAGATGAGGTTCTTGAACGAGCTCTTGGTTTCTCATTCTCTTGTTCATTCATCTTTTATTTATTGGTTTGTTGTTTTGATTTTGATGACGAGCATTGATTGTGGAAAGTTTCATCATCTTTTGATTTTGAATGAGGTACATGAGTTCCCTTTTTCAAAATTATGAAAGAAATCATCATCGGCTTTTGTTTCTTTTTCAATCAAATTCACCCTTTTGCGAGGTGTTTCTGATTGCTAAAATGTTGTTCTTTTCTTTAAAGGTTCAACATCAGTGGATGTTTTCTCCTTTGGTTTTAGCTTTTGTTTTTGTTGCTAATTCTTAGATTTTGAGGCTTTTTCACTCTTAGTAGATTGAGTGCCCGATTCAGCTTTACTAGATTGTTTCTTTTTTGTTCTCTTTGTCTTGTTCTTTTTATTGAAATAATATTCCTGAGTTGAATGGTTATTTTTGTTGCAAATAGCACAATGTTTGTTGAAGTAACAGTTAGATGTCATATGATTGTTCATATTGCAAATGGAACAATAACTGCTAAAATAACAATCTTCAGTATTGTGATTTTTCATATTACAGCATTTGCAATACATATCCTCTGATTCTTCAACAGAGTTGACTGCTTTCTTCTTCTTTGTCAACTTTTGAGGCTTTGCATCCTTCTCCAATTTTCAAGATGATTTATCATTTTTCAACTTTTGAGGCTTTGATTTGTTTGCTATTGATTTTGCCTTCCATAGATCATGTACTGATTCAGTGGATTTGGTTTTCCGCAGATCTACTACTGAAGAATTTTTCTTTTTAGTAAGATCTGCTAATTTTTTCTTCTTTCCTTTTTCTATGAAAGATGTGTGTACTTTCTCAATAGATGCACACTTTTCTATCTCTTCTTTTGAAGGTTTTTGTTGCTAATGTAGTTCTTGAAGACCTTCATTTAATTGAGCTATTCTCTTGCAAATAGTCTTCAACATGTTTCTTTGTCTTGGTGGATATGGAAACGTTAACTCTTCAAGAAATTTTCGAATGATTGTTTCAAGAGCAACATTCTTACCAATGTTCAGTAGATTATCATCATGTTCAACAGAATCATCCAAGTCATCACACTCATCAAAGTCATATTCTGAGTCATTTTGTTTAATATTTTCTCATTCAGAAGACTCAGTTTCATTCACCTTAGTTTTATTATGATTAACTTGTTGATTAGAGTTTGTTTCAAACCTGGTGCAAGGCACAAAATGATTTGACAAGTTGTTTGTAATTGATTCAGGTAAAGGTGAGTAATTATTGTTGATAGGAGGTGCAACAACATTATATCCCAACCCATACCTGTTCTTTGATTCAATATGAGAATTTAATAATTTCTTATATTGCTGAGATGAAAGTTGAAACTTCTGAAGTTTCACTTCAGTTAATACATGATCAACCATGGATTTGGTTAAGGAAGTGGTTAGTTCAACTTGGGCTTTAGACTATAATTTTCTAAAACAAGTTTATCTAAATCCTTTTATAAAAAGTTAATTTTTATTTGATATAATTTATGTTCTCTTGCATGTGATTCACTTAAAATCATTGTTTCTTTGACTTTATCAACTAGTTGTTGAGCATGAACTCTATATCTTTCAACTTCCTTAACATAGTTTGATGAACATAATCTATCTCTTCCTCTCTAGTAATGGGTGGAACTTTTTTTTCAATGTGAACCATTAATTCTCGATTTTCTTCCAAGACTTCCTTCTTATACATACTCTAGTCACAGGTTCCATCTTGAAGAATGATCAACCTAGTTTCTTTAGAGTTACTTGTTCTCACTGATGTAATTGTGGCTGGTGGGGATGAGTTGGTCAGTTGTGGTTATCTGAAAGATCTTTGAGATGATGATGGTTGTTGAGACTGATGTTGCTGGTGTTGTGCCAAGTCTGGATTTGATTGTTGATTGCATTCTCTAGAGAAATGTTCATAGAGATTGCACTTGAAACATTGCATCTTTGACTTATCCACACCAATCATTGCCATTTGCCATTGTAGATCCATCTCTTCTACTACATTTGGATGTAGTTCTTCCAAGTCTTGCTGGCAAATGTTGGCAGATGTTAATGAGCTTCCCAGGTAAGCTTGAAAACTTGAACTGAAAGCTGCAAAGGGTGCTTTTTGTTCTTCTGAGTCTAGAACAATAGTGATGGGCTCAGTTTGGTTAATATTTGATGAAGATTTTGTTGTAGATGTTTCTCTTCTATCATCAGATCTCTTTTTTTCCTTTTATGACTTACTTTGAGAATATTTCTTTGGACGTTTTGATACATAGAAACATACTTCTACTTCATCTGCACTCAAAGTACAAGAGTTGTCACTATTATTGTTGGAAATAAAGGAACTTCCATCACTTTTTGTTTTTTAAAATGATAGGGTGAAGCATGTGTTGTCACACTCTTATTTCTTGATTTTTCATCCATTTCAAGAGCCTCAACTTTAGCTACCAATGTATCTAAACCAGTTGCTTAGAGGTCAATGGTGTTTTTGAACATGGACATCATTTGCTTCCAACTTTCTGGCAAAGTATGGAGCATCTTTTTGTTTAATTCCTCATTTGTATATTTCAACTCCAAGATATTCATCTTTGTTACAAGTTGCATAAATCTATGGAGTTCTTGATGAATCGATTCACCCTTAATATGATGAAATGTTTCATATTGTGAATGAAGAGTGTTTCTCCTAATGCTTCTGATTTCATCACTCCCTTCACAGAGTGTATGAAGAATTTTCCACAAGGAGTTTGCTGTTTTATAATTTTCACATCTAATTAATATTTCTGCAGGTAAAGCCATACTAAGCAAGTTGTATGCTTTAATATCAACTTTCAACTTCTTAATATCATTAGGTGATAGATCCTTTGTACTTATGGGTTGATTATTGTCATTGTAATCTGGCCCAAGAGTGGGTGGAATATAAGGACCTTCAATTATTGAAAGCCATAATTCAGAGTCTGTATAAATCACATGAATCCTAAAGTTAATTTTCTAGGACTTAAAATCTACATTAGTTTCTAACTTTGGAGGTTGGTAGGATGATCCACCAAAGTTACTCATGTTTAGTTAAAGTCTAACATTTTAACTATTATAGAGTATCGTTTCAGTAATGAACAAATTAGTGACAAAACTTAACAAAAATTAAGCAATTGAGTTCACAAATAGTCAATCCTTTTAATTATAATTAAATTATCAAATCAATGATTTTGTTAATGTATTTGTTCAAATAATCTTGAACAGTTGATGAATGTCAATCAATAACCCAGATCTCTTATTCAATTGATTTGAATATTGATCTAAGTTAATCAAGCAATGGAACAGTACTCGTTGAAAGACAATTCACTATTTTTAATGTTCACACAAGAACGACTTGATTAAAAAAAACCGATCTAATTAGCAAAACTGCCAAATCTAATTAAAAACAAGCAAACAATGAAACATTTTTAACACTCATAGATAAATCGACGTAAATCAATGAGCACTTAGCGGAATAAATCTATTAAATCTTGTTATTTAGATGAATATAAAACTTATTTATAAACTAACCCAAGCCAAGGATCCATATATGAATTAACATGCTTGTAAACAACACAACCATAGAGTGTTGAGAATACAACCTTTCAAGAGATAAAGAATGAAGAAGATGAAAAATAAATGGTAAGCCTTTAAAAGAGAAAACCTTAAGCTTGTATACCCTCAAGCTTCAAGCAAACATTCTTTTTGTTAGGTTTTTTCAATACTTGAATGAACTTTCTCTTCTTCTTCTTTGACAGAAAATGGTGAAAAGAAAAGGGAGAAAATTTTGCACTTTTGTGTGTGTATCTCTACTAGGGTGAATGGAGTGTGAAACACTTAAATGTGTACACTTTTTTTCATATCCAGTTGTCTTTAATGCATGTCATAGAAACCATAAACAAAATAACGAGAGAGAGACGGACCATAAAGGGACGGCCCCTTTTGGTCTTGTAACCACTCAAATTAATTCCTTTTGTTTTGTTTCAATTAATTGTGTCACACACAATAAATAGTTTGTATAACACAACAAAATATATATGACATACAACATATTATAAGACAATATACACTATTATTCAACCATTTAAATAATAATGTAGAATACTATCTTTGAATATAAATTATTCATATAATTCATTTACTTTAAAAGTGCAAATATTAGAAACCCAATTTCTAAATAATTTAAGTGTTAACATTTATTTATATGATCATATCATAAAATAAATATTTTTGATGTTTTTCTAACTTGTTATTGGGTATAACTCGACTTCGATCATGACGTACTAGCCACATCAATTTAATATGTGTCTTGGGCAGACTAAATCCAACAATCTCCCACTTGCACAAGATACATAGAAGATTGATGCAAGTAACAAATACCGTCTAACAACGGTTTACTACCCCTAATACATATGACGAGGTGCCATTCAATTACATCATCTTCTTCAAGTACCTCACTTGAAATGATTTAGGTGAATCTATCATTTATCCTTTTGTCTCAGATGTCATGTCAAGTCCAGAGACACAGAGTGATCATTCTTTGTTGATTTCACTTAGCAGGCCTTAGACATCTTACTCTCAATGAATAAGAGGTACAAAATCCCTTTTGACTACATACGTCTCTCATAATCGCCTTGTATTACACTTGATCTTTGCCTTATGTACTGTCATGTTTCAGAGCAGTGAAGAATAAAGTCAAAGCATAAAACTTGGTGAATATCAAGACCCAATATGTATCTTAGGTTGGAGGATACTATGATGTTTTCCTTTACTCAAATTTACTTATGATCAATAACAAAGATTCCATGCAGTAAAATTTGAGAACGGGTCAGTCTAATATTTGTATCCACAAATACCTATGAACATTGGTAGCAACTCTTTGCTCTATATTCATACCTTATGAATATCCACCAATCCAAGTTCATAATAGTCTTACATTCTTATTTGTTCCCACAAGTATGATCGACTACAGACATTTAGAATAGTTAATCTATTCATGGATTTAAACATGCTAAAATAGAACATAACTCAAAATGCCATAAACATATGAAAGAGTTAAAATAACAATTGTTCCCTTATTATTAAAAACAACAAAAAAATCAAATCCAATCACTAGAATATCGAAGTCCTAAGGCATAGGTATGCGTCTCATGCTTTGGCCTTTCAAGGAGCTTCGTGAGTGGATATGCAATGTTTTGGTCGGTATGAACTTTACGAACACATATCTTTCCCTTATTAACTTCATCCCTTATGTAGTTGAATCTCCGCTCAATGTGCCTTGTCTTTTGATGTGCACGAGGTTCCTTGATTTGAGCAATCGCACCTTCGTTATCATAAAAGATATCTAGAAGGTCTTGAATGGAAGATACCACCCCTATGTCAGCAATGAATTTCTTTAACCATGCAACTTCTTGTGCTACCAGTGATGCGGCTATGTATTTTGATTTTATAGTGGACAATGCTACTACATCCTATTTTGAGCTCTTCCATGAGATTGCTCATCCATTCATAATGAAGAAATACCCCGATTGTGATCGAGAATCATCTCGATCAGTTTGGAAACTCGCATCTGTGTAACCTCTTACAACGAGTTCCTCCTCACCAGACCCATATATTAGAAACATATCCTTAGTTCTCCTAAGGTATTTGAATATACTCTTAACCGCCATCCAATGGCTATTACCTAGGTTCTATTGGTATCTACTCGTCATGCTTAAAGTACATGACACATCTGGTCTAGTGCATATCATTGCATACATGATAGATCCTATAGTCGATGCATATCGGATTCCTTTCATTTTCTCTTGCTCATCCTTTGAGCTTGGACATTGAGATGAACTCAATATTGTTCCTCTTTTAATAGGTACCCAACCTTTCTTAGAGTTTTCCATCTCGAATCTTTTCAAGATTTTGTCAATGTATGCACTTTGGTTTAAACCTATTAACCGCCTTGATCTATCCCTATAGATCTTTATTCCTAAAATATAGGCAGCTTCACCAAGATCTTTAATGGAAAAACAAGTCCCAAGCCACGTTTTTACACCTTCCATGGTTGGAATGTCATTTCCAAACAATAGTATGTCATTTCCAAACAATAGTATGTCATCAACATACAATACCAAGAAGGTAACGATGCTCCCACTAGCCTTTTTATACACACAAGCCTCTCCGCATTTTTGATGAATCCAAATTTCTTGACTTTTTCATCAAAGCGGTGGTTCCAACTTCTAGATGCTTGTTTCAATCCATAGATTGATTTCTTTAACTTGCATACTTCATTAGGATGTTGTGGATAGACAAAACCTTCGGGTTGAACCATATAGACATCCTCCTCAAAATGTCCACTGACAAAAGCGGTTTTGACATCCATTTGCCAAATCTCATAGTCATAATAGGCATTGCCACGGGCGAAAAGGTTTCATCATAATCAACCCCTTAAGTTTGAGTAAACCCTTTTACTACAAGTCTTACTTTATAAGTATCCAACTTTCCATGCATATCAGTTTTCTTCTTGAAAACCCACTTGCTTCCAACTGGTTTGGAGTTAAGCGGTGGTACAACCAATATCCATACTTGGTTGTCATGCATGGACTGCATCTCTATGTTCATGGCTTCAAGTGTAATACCCGGTTATTTTTAAAGTCAAAGAAAGAAAAAATAAAGTGAAGAAAAAGAAAGAAAAGATATTTTACCCAAGTTAAGGGGTAAAAAGTGTCAAAAAGGACAAAAGGTTAGAAAAGTGGGTGTAAAGTGGGCATGACCGCCCACTCTCTTTTTACACACCCAAATCTTCGGATTTTAGAAAGAGAAGGTGCAGATTCGGATTATTTGAAGAACAAGAAAGAATTCTAATTCAAGGTAAGAATTCTTGGTTTTATGGTGTTCTTAACAGGTTATGTCCTCGGGTTTATGCTCATGTGTGTTGTGTGTGTTCGGTTGTATGTTTTTAGTGGGTTTCTAGGTGGTTGAACTTGATTGCAAACGAGTTTGGAAGAAGCCATACTCAGGAGCTGCAAAGGTGAGTTATAGAACCCCTCTTTTACAGGTTTTGAACTGATTTTGGGGCTGGAAACGCATGATTGAACTTTTTATAAAACTAGGGTTTCATACCCGTATGTTTGAAGGTGTGAATGTTGCGGGTATGGTGTGATTTTGTTCTATGTTCATGCTTGTTGATGTTATGGTTGTGTTTCCAAGGCTTAGAATGTAAGATTTAAGCTTAGAACATGATAAATGGTGCTTGGGGACCAAATTTATGATGATAAGTGTGCCCTAGGCTACTCATACGCCCAATAGTAGTTAATACGCCTAAGTTTAGAAAAACTGCTTAAGTGTTGACAAATGCGGATGAGCATTGACTAATGCGGATGAGCATTGACAAATGCGGATGAGCATTGACAAATGCGGATGAGCATTGACAAATGTGGATGAGCATTGACAAATGCAGATGAGCATTGACAAATGCGGATGAACATTTACAAATGAAGATGAGAAAGTCAATGCGGATGAGTAAGTGATGCGATTGGGGAATGCGGATGAGTAAGTGATGCGATTGGGGAATGCGGATGAGTAAGTCATGCGATTGGGGATGCGGATGAGTAAGTTCATGCAACTGAGGAAATGCGGATGAACAAAGTTAATGCGGATGAGTAAAGTCAATGCGGATGAACAAATGCGGATGAACATTCACAAATGCGTATGAGTAAAGTCAATAAGGATGAACAAATGTGGATGAGTAAAAGAAATGCGGATGAATAAAAAGAAATGCAGATGAACAAAAAAAATGCGGATGCACAAAAAGGGAAATGCGGATGAACACTTAGAATATTTTCTGACCTTTTAGGGGAAAAGGTTAAATGAAGGCTTTGACTTGGGAGGTTCCCGGGGGCTATGTAAGTTGACTTTTTAAGGTCATAGGTGTTATGATGGGCATGCTATGATGTATGATTGATGCTTATGCATGATGGTATGTATGATGTATGTTATGTATGTATGATGCCTGGTATGATGATGTTGACTGTGTATGTTGTGTTCCTTATTATGTAAGATTATTTTCCCATGGTTTTACGTTGAATGTTAATGAATGAAATGAAAGTATTATATAGCGTAAAGTGGAAGATAATGAAAAGAGGAACGAAATGAAAGAATGCATGCTTTAATGAATGAACGAACGAAAGATAGGCTTACAAGCAAATGTATGGAGGTTCACACTCAATGAGGTTTGTTAGCTCAACCGTGTGCGAGTTAGCTACCCCATGAGGATGCACACTGGGGCTTAATCCATGTGATTAAGCAAATGTACAGAGGTTCACACCCAATGAGGGGTTGTCAGCTCAACTGTGTGTGGGTTAAATACCCCATGAGGATGCACACAGGGGTTCAATCTTTGTGATTGACCATATGTATGGGGTCCTTGTCGCTTAAACCTAGATGAATTTCTTAGTGCTCTAGAGGGGGGTTAAGCACATGACAGGACCTAGATGGAAATGAAAGATAATAAATGTATGAAACGAAAGATGATGAAGATAATAAATATTATCTTTGTGTATGTACGATGTGTGATCACATTCTAAAACCTGTTATGATTGAATGAAAGTAAAAAACGGTTTTTAACGAAACATAAAGTTTGTCTTATTATAAAACTAGAACACACTAGTAACGCTGACTTTTTATGTTTTTTTCCAGTTGGCAGGTGAGCATTGCTGAGGATGGCGCGGTACAACTACTTGGCATTTTGGATGACATTCTTTTGTTAATGTTTTTGCATTGTAATGGCGAATGAACAATGTTTTGAAATGAGTAATTGTATTAACTTTCAAAAGCATTTATAATGAAATGAAAAGTTATTTTAATATTCCACTGCGATGTTTTATGAAGTATAAAAGTAAATATATGTTTTCTGTGCAATGATTGACCAGATGTAAGCTTCCCGGGAACAGGGCCTTACAAGTTAGTATCAGTGTCAAAGTTTAAGTAAATTGGGTAAATATTCAAAATAAAACCAAACTAAAACTAAAAATGGGACAGAAAGGGATGGAATGCCATTCCGAGTAGCTGCGTGCCATCAGGTATTTTCCTTAATGTTAACTGGTATTATGTGCGTATGTGATGTGGTTTATGTGCTGCTTGTAGATTTAGATACTGATGTAGTCAGGATAGGTAATGCTTGGGGTATTAAGAGTAAAGTAAGTGGCTAATCACAACTGGTCACTGTAATTAGGGACTTACTATATTTGACATAAACTGAGTTGTTCCCTTGAATGACCATGTTGTTGTTTGAATCTTTCAGTGTGTTTTGAGGATGGCCGGTGGTAGATCATCTAAAGCTTCACGTGGTGGAGGTCATGGTGCTGAACCACGGGCTACGAGAGGAAGGCCTAGAGCCAAAAAGGCGGTTCATGAAGAACCAGAAACGCTCATCCGGAGGGCGGTGATGAGAGTGCTAACTTAAGGGCCTCGGTGAAAGAGGCTGTTGTTGAAGAGGTGCATCATGTCATGCAGACATTTTTACCGTCTGTGGTGACCGAAGTTATCAAGGTTGTGAGGGAATGAGAAGGAAGGAAAGAATTAGACCTATGGGCGAAAGAAGACAGCCCGAGACTGAGACGGTTCTATCTGATGATGAAGAAGATGAGGAAGAAGAAGAGCCTACGCCGAAGGCTGCACGAGGCTGTAACTGTTGAATTCTTTATGCCCAAGACACATAGAACATTGATGTGGTTAGTACGTTATGATCCAAGTCGGGTCATACCCAATAACAAGCTTAGCAAACACCAAATAATATTTAATTGATGATATGATCATACAATTAAATAAATACACCAATTTAGAAAATGGGTTTTCT